>JAVYIG010007642.1:0-99192 GCA_035222895.1 Strongylocentrotus droebachiensis | reverse complement strand
CACGACTGCTAGCCACGGCTGTGGGGCCGCAGCCGCCCCGCCGGTCAGCTGATCGACCTGCTGGGGCCTAATAATGCGGCTTACGTCGAAAGGGTGCGGTGCGGCGCGGCGCGGTGTGGTGAGTTCAACGCACCCATTCGATAAAAGGCCCCCTGCTTTTCTCGAAAGGGTGCGTTGAGAACGGAGGACCGTCTTAGCACACCCTTTCGAGAAAAGAGGGGGGTCTTTTCTCGAAAGGGTGCGTCGACTAGTCTTTCAAATGTTTAAGGAATAGAAATGTCGGTTTATAAATTGAAATAATCAAAATTGAAACTACTTTTTGCGTAGTCTTGCAGATCAGGCATTTATAAGAATTAAAATTAAATCAGTAAATAAAAAGAAACACAATGAAATAAGATGGTTCCTTGCATCGGTCTGTGGCACTCTGTGCTGATCATATAAAAGCTCCACCCCCCCCCCCCCCTCTCTGTCTCTCAGGCGCGGATGCAAGGGGGGCCTTGCAGGCCTTGCCCCCCCCCCCCCCCCCCCCGCAAAAAAAAGAGAGAGAGAAGGAAAAGAAGGGAAAGGGAAAAAGGAGAGAAAGGAAAGAAAGAAGAAAAGAAAAGGGGGAAGAAGGAGACCAGGGGCGAAACGGTCTTGCGTCGCAGGCTGTTGCCTCCCCCCCCCCCCCCCCCCCATTAAAAAAATAAGAGAGAAGGAAGGAAAGGGAAAGGAAAAAGAAAAAGAAAATAGAGGAAGAAGAAAAGAAAAGAAGGGGGATATCAGTTGCAATTTTCCCGCCAACAAGTTGTGGGTCGGGGGGGGGGGGGGGCAAATGGCCCTTGCCTCCCCCCCCCCCCCGCCCCGCTAAAAAAAAAGAGAGAAGGAAGGAAAAAGGAAAGAGGAGAACGAAAAGGGAACAGAAAAGATGAAGAAGAAAAGGAAAGGGTGAAAAGAAGGGGAGATCAGTAACGGTTAATCCCGCCAACAACGTGTGGATCGGGGTGAGGGGTGAGGGGGGTGGGTGCAGGGAGGGGCGAGTTTTTCTCTCCCTCATATGGAAACGTTGTATCATCCGCTCAATCTGACTTGCGTGCATAGAACAAATAAGCATTTTTCCATGAAAAAGTGAAGTTTTCTAAAATGTGCGTTTCTTTCAAACATTGGGGCGCCCGGAAGTCACTCGGGTAACATTTCATAAAGTATAATATAAAAAGACCATATGAAAATTGTCTGTACTTTTGTCGGAAAAAAAAACATTTATCCAGCACAATGTCGTCTCTTTTTGCGTTGGAGAAGAGTAAATAGCGAGTTTCAATCACACTTTGGCCGCATTCGCAAGCTCTCACTCGTTTCACTGTGGTCAAGCGACTTTGGGGCAAGCGGTTAATGAAAATACTAATCGTTAGCTTTCTTCTGGTATTAAACTTGTTTTGATTGATTGTATAATTATGTCGGAATAAAGGAAACAAAAAGGTTTGTCTAATAACTTATCAGCGTCTGAATTGACCTTTTGACCTTGAATTCCCTGATGCAAGCGCACTAATGACGTCATCTTCGCTAAATCGTTGTCTTTTATCGTAAAATGCTACACTTTCACAATGTTTATACATCTTTTTTTAATTATTAGTAAGATATAACATATTTTGTCTGATATCATTGCAGTTTGGGGTTTTATTTAATGAGTAATTTTAAAGCAAGAGCCATTTTACTGTTTTAATTTACTGGATCGTACCATTAAAGCCGCAGGGTAGAAAGATGCATTTTCCAACAGCGTCAATTTAATTTACGTTCTGACATTCTCTTAAATGGGCTCGTGTTGTTAAGAATCCACTGCTTTCTGGTCCACCAAACGTCCACATGCATGGTCGTTTATCAACTAAACTATTCAAATTTATGGATGCTTCCTTCCCAGGTGTTTGTGTTGTTGAAGCATTTCATTCACCTGCTATCTTTCTTTGTACTCCAATTACCAGAACGCAAATTAAATTTTGGTTTTATAGTTTTATCGGAGTCGTTTATCAACTAAATTATTCAAATTTATGAATGCTTCCTCCCCAGGTGTCTGTGGTGTTTATACATTTCATTCACCTGTTATTATTGTTTGTACTCCAATTGTTAGAATACAAAATGCATATTGGTTTTATAGTTTCAAGTAAAAAAAAAAAGTATGTTCTGCACAATAAAAAAAAATGTGTCCCTATTGTACAATGTAATGTGTCCCCTCATTTTGTAATAGTTAATTTACCCATTCACATAATGGAACTACCTGCCCTCAACACCGTGTGGGAGTCAGTTTGCGGTTAACTTCTTTTATGAGACAAATACAAGCAAACGTTTCCATATGCTCCCGGCGCAAGCGGAAGCTTTGACGTTTCATTAAAACCTTAGAGAAAAAAGACTATTCGTTGAACCGTTCTCGACTCTTAATCCCTGTCTGAATTCAGTTCCCAAACCCCGCCCCGACCGCTCGAAGCGCGAAAGCTTTTATATTTCATTAAATTATTAGAGAAAGTACCGTTCTCGACTCTTAATTCTCGTCTGAATTCAGTTCCCCCCTCACGCGTGAAGCGCGAAAGCTTTTACATTTCATTAAATTATTAGAGAAAGAAGACGATCATTGTACCGTTCTCGACTGTTAATTCTTGTCTGAATTCAGTTCCCCCCCCCCCCCTCCCGCGCGAAGCGTTGAAGCTTTTACGTTTCATTAAATCATGAGAGAAAGAAGACGATTCGTTGTACCGTTCTCGACTCTTAATTCTTGTCGGAACTCAGTTCCCCCCTCCTGCACGGTTGTACCTTTCTCGACACTTAATCCTTGATTAAATTCATTTCTCCCCCCCCCCCCTCCCGCGCGATAGGTTTGAGGTTTCATAGAATTATTAGAGAAAGAAGAAAATTCGAGGTACCGGTCTAGACTGTTAATCCTAGTCTGAATTCAGTTGCCTCCCCCCCCCCCCCCCCCCCCTCCCTCCCGCGCGAAGTGCGGAAGCTTTGAGGTTTCATTTAATTATTATAGAGAAAGAAGACGATTCGTAATACTTGTTGTCTGAATTTCAAAAATGTTCTTTATCTGCTCCTATTTTTTCCCACGTCCTCTTCCTTTTTTCTCCTCTCTTTTTTGTTTTTTGGCCGGCGTTCTGGGGGAACCGCCCCCACCGAGGGGTTTTAGGCATTTGATTACGGTCAGATGAACATACTTTTATACTCCATTTATTTTGTGACAATGGCAGGACAGAAATTGGCGTGAGGTCCAGCGGGCGGAGCCCCCAGAAGCTCAAGGGTTTTAGGCATTAAATTACCGTCAGATTAGCATCCAGGGGTCTGCCTTAGGGCCCTAGGCCCACTACTTGTTGGCGGGAAAATTGCAACTGATATCCCCCTTCTTTTCTTTTCTTCTTCCTCTATTTTCTTTTCCTTTTTTCTTTCCCTTTCCTTCCTTCTTTCTTATTTTGTTTATGGGGGGGGGGGGGGACAAGGCCTGCTCGGCCCCCCTTGCATCCGCGCCTGAGAGAGAGAGGGGGGGGGGGGGGGGTGGAGCTTTTATAGGATCAGCACAGAGTACCACAGACCGATGCAAGGAACCATCTTATTTCATTGTGTTTCTTTTTATTTACTGATTTAATTCTTATAAATGCCTGATCTGTAAGACTACGCAAAAAGTAGTTTCAATTTTGATTATTTCAATTTATAAACCGACATTTCTATTCCTTAAACATTTTAAACGACTGATGTGAAAGACTAGTCGACGCACCCTTTCGAGAAAAGACCCCCCCTCTTTTCTCGAAAGGGTGTGCTAAGACGGTCCTCCGTTCTCAACGCACCCTTTCGAGAAAAGTGGGGGGCCTTTTATCGAATGGGTGCGTTGAACTCACCACACCGCGCCGCGCCGCACCGCACCCTTTCGATGTAAGCCTAATAATGCAACATGTATCTGCATAGCTAGACTTGTTTGTAGCATCAGAATTAGAAGTTCAGCCGTAGGTCTAGGCCTACATTAGTAGAAGTTGTACCAGGGAGGTGTTTTAGACATACCCTGGTTGTACATTGTTTCTGCACATGGTAATGTAGGCCTAGATCAACGGCTGAACTTCTAATTCTGATGCTACAAACAAGTCCTATGCAGACACATGTTGCATGATTAGGCCCCAGCAGGTCGATCAGCTGACCGGCGGGGCGGCTGCGGCCCCACAGCCGTGGCTAGCAATCGAATGGCTGCGATCAACTTCACTGGGGGAAAATCAACCCGTTACCCCCATAAAACATGGTCCTGAGGCTGAGAACAAATATTCGTCCGTTTCATAACATTTCAATATTACCAAATCAACATGCATACCTCAGAAATTACAAAGCTGACTCATTATAACATTTTCTAGCGCAAAGTGTCATTTTTAGGAATTTTTTGAAAAGTTGATCGTTTTTTTCGCAGGACCAAAACAAAGGATATGAACTGTGCGATCTTAATAATTTGCATATCATGAATATTTACTAGCAAAAAAGCCAATCACAGATCATGGCTCTTGAAAATGCCTCTGTGTAGAAAATGAATAGGAAAAAAGTGTGTCAGATTAAAGTGTGTCAGGTAGGTCAGAAAGAAGTGGTACAGTAAATGGAAACACCCGTGAAGCCAGCCATAGTCTCAGCTCAGCGGAACCACCGCGCCGTCGATATCAGAGACTGAAACTTTAATTTAATTGTTTTGGTTAATGCTGTCTGGAGAATCTGACCGGGTATGGGTTATCTTTTATAACTTGATTTTTATCAGAAGTAAAATGAATTCTGAATTTAAACTGATCTAAGTTATGGAGGAAGTCTTTTGTTTTAAATATGATTATTTTGCCTTCAATTAGCTTAAAGGTAAAGACCAGTTATGGTCATATGCGATTGTTATTGTGAAAGAAACGTTGTGGAATCGATCAGAAAAGGTTGATCATCTAGCATATAAGTATTGGTGTGTACTGCAAGGTTCTGGAATCATCAAAATGATAAGAAATTTGGCCCAGTCTTCGTAAAGTTACAAGCACTGTACACAGAAAGATGTATATGGGACTATATACGCACACGTGCGCGACACGTGCGTTTATCTCTCACATCCCAATAGATAAACTAATTTACCAAATATATCAATTAGTAGGCGGTTTCCCGGCAAAATTGTTATCATCATGTATTAGTCAAAACATATTCTTTCACATGATTTCATTTTCATATGAAAAACTTTCGTTCATCTGCTCCGCACGCATCGCACCGTGAGCTACAACACGTGAAATTCCTTACCATTTCATGCATTACCTACGCTAAATCACAGCAACAGCCTAACTGAACCCACTTTTAATACCATCTCGGCCGGTGTTTTAAAATTCAATGTTTTCTCTTTAAGATGATATAAATTTGAAATAATTTCATTCATGGGAAAAGGTTGCACTTTTTGCTTAAAAATGTTCCAAAAAAACCTTTCACGACACTTTCTCTATGGAGGTCAACCGATTTTCGCCCAAAATTCGTCAACTCTCCATATTCATCTTGGCTGTAGAACTGATTCGATGGCCGAATTGCACCATCTCGCATGTCAAATTAAAGCAGAGGTTTCAACGATTCCAGTTATGTATCATTCATTTTGATTGGATAAGAGAAAAAGGTTGCACTTTTGCATCCAATGATTTGCTGTCTCTCATGTATGCTCCTTTTTGTTGTATATCCACTTGGAACTACATTAACATGAGATATGATATGTAGATACCACGCCGAGCTACGCGGAAGGATACATGAATAAAGGGTCTTACAATATGGCTACTAATCAGTAACTACATCGTCTGCCAGACTCTATCATTTCACCGAGTCATATAACATATTACAACACTTTTTGCGCAAGAGCATGAAATATGCCACACTACACGAGTTCCATAGACGTACACATTAGCGTGCGAACTTTTGCGTTGCATGTGATTTGAAACAGTACGTCTCCGCTCGGAATGTTCCCCGAACCTGTCCATTTTGTGTAGTTATTTCTATCAATATGTGAGTTTCAACCTAAAATGTGGAAAGAAGAAGACATGTAGACTGTAGTAATGATAATTAAATGGTGATACATCATGGATTTGTTGTGTAATTTGCCAGTGACCAAGAAGAAAAACAAAGGATTTTGTAAAATTGTTCGTCGTAAACCTCAGACCCTGAGAGAGGAATATTCCATTTGATTGTGGGGTTAGATATATAATTAGTGAACTCCTTGATATTGAATTATCGATATGAATTCAATCTTCAACAGTTTTAAAATCTTGTTATTGTTTTTTGTCGTCTTAGAGTTTCATTAACAGACATAAACATGCAAATAAAATCGTCCTTGTTTTATTTCTATGCTGTGAACAAGACCCATTCTCCCTATTTAGTCATAATGGACGCACCCATGCAGTGACCAGTCGACGCTGCATGTGTGTTACGCGCCAGTGCACACTGTGGTACTTGGTGCGAAGCTCTATGCAGAGTTGACCGGCTCGGTGAGCAATCCATTTTATGAACGAATTCGCCCCAAACATATCAATTCCTTTCATAGCAAAAGCGCTCCTCACAATTTCTGTAAATTTGGCAGTTTAACGCTACGCGTACCGCCTTGACCGGACTGTGCGGTATCTGTGCAGTTCTGTGTGTAGAGAGGTCGGGCTGTATTCATTATTTCTTGGGGGTGCATAAATTGCTCTAATTATACGTACGCGTGTAATGCGCAAGTTTATTGTGACGGCACTAAACCCATATCACTCATTGTTCCCCTATTTTCATAATGGTACTGACCCAATGAAATGTAGTGCAGAGCGCTCGTACGCGCTGCGCTGCGTGTGTACATGTACTGTACTTATGCATGTTCAGTTATATGTGTATGCATAGCATTACGTACATGCATACAGGGCTAGCTGGCACAAAACCCTGGGTCGGGCTTCTAAAATGGGACATGAAGCATGATTTGACATGAAAAGTGACGGGGCTAAAATTGAATCAATCAAAATGAAATTTATATGTATGAAAAGCTTACGTATCATATGTCATTGTCTTGGATTGAGGATTTACAAATTTGACGCAAAACGCGTTGCTGCAAAGTTAAAGATTGGTTTATTGAAAGGCAATCGAGCACAGTGCGACCGATCCATTGACATTGTGTATGAGAGAGTAATTTTTTTTAAATGGATTGTAAAGTTCAACGTCAAAGTGACCGAGGTTTTTTTTCAAGTAAGGGCATGGTTTTACATGGAATGTAAAGGAAATGTTTCCTTCTTCTCATATCTCGATTGAGGATATAATTCTCAATTTCGATTTTTAATGGTAAAGAAAAGTGTAAAAAGATGTCGAGAATTTTACCATATGTCATGTAATATAAAATGCGCGCGGGTCGGTTGATCTCCCAAAAGGAGCGCGAAGGAATTGATATGGTTTTCCATATGTGAAATTGGGGCGTTTCCAATACTGGTCTTTAATTACCTTTAATAATAAAACATGAAAGAACATGCGCGGGTATAGAAGGGACTATCATTTACCTGTTTACAGACAAAAAATGTGAGAAAACACAATACCCCTTCCCCAAGATGACTGACCAATTATGTCACAGTGACAGACGATCATACGAAAATTGGTATGCCTACGTCTACATGGCAAAAAATATTCGCTCCCCGCCCCCTTCCACTAGCCTAATCTCTGGGCACTTACCTCGCGGAGCTCGGCCCGGGCGCGAATTTGCGATTCCCAAACCATTCAGCTATGGGAAACATTTTGAGCAACGTGATTGGTTAAAAAAGTTATAAAGACACGCCCACATCGACGCGAGCCATCTCATCGTGGCGGTGCGAATGTGTCTGGGGCCAAGTCCGAGTGAACCATCAAATCTTCAAAATGATTTTCCAAATCTGCATGTAAGTAGATATTTAGACCCTGTATTTAATTATTTTATTATAAATTCGCCATGATCAGATCCGTGTCTATGACTTTTGGAATGATGTTTGCATGAATGGGCTGCACATAAACAATGGATAACAGTGGGCCTGTATGTGCCTGCATGTAGCTAGCTCGCGTGTGAAGTGCATTGTACCTAACAACATAGCGTACGTGCAGTCCTGAGTGTTTTGTTGAGCCGGCCATGCATTGTTTGAACATAGACAATCTAACTTAAAAGATCTATCATCTAAATCTACATGTAACTTGTGTTATTGTCTATGTTCAAACAATGCATGGCTAGGCTCAACAAAACACTCAGGACTGCACATATACGCTATGTTGTTAGGTACAATGCACTTCACACGCGAGCTAGCTACAGGCACATACAGGCCCACTGTTATCCATTGTTTATGTGCAGCCCATTCATGCAAACATCATTCCAAAAGTCATAGACACGGATCTGATCATGGCGACTTTATAATAAAAAAATTAAATACAGGGTCTAAATATCTACTTACATGCAGATTTGGAAAATCATTTTGAAGATTTGATGGTTCACTCGGACTTGGCCCCAGACACATTCGCACCGCCACGATGAGATGGCTCGCGTCGATGTGGGCGTGTCTTTATAACTTTTTTAACCAATCACGTTGCTCAAAATGTTTCCATATAGCTGAATGGTTTGTGAATCGCAAATTCGCGCCCGGGCTGGCAAGGTTTCGCCGAGTTAATTAGCAGAACGGGACATGTCCCGTTCTGCTACCATGGGCAGGCGAGATTCTTTCTTGCACGTTAAACTTACAATGCTGTAACTTGTAAGATTTACCTTCCCGTCCGTCCTTTCTCCTTCTGGGCCTCTTATGCCTCTGTTCAGTAAAGTGATTGATATATCCATTTTCATCCATGATTTATAGTATTTTCTCCCTTCGTTCAGTTTCATGGATCGAGTTGTGCAATCCCGTGTTTTGTGGCGGTGCAAAATAGAGGTCATGCACGTGTTTAATTAAAGAATGACATCATCGTAAATAAGGAGTAGTCCATTATGTTATGGGGGTGCAATTGTTTTTAAAATATAATTTTACCTGAATATTAATAATTTTCCAGCATAAAATGCATTTTTTTAAAAATGTTTTTTGCAGCCATTTCTTCTAAAAATAGTCAAAAATGTATTAATCATTATACAGAGAAACCAAAACTAAAATCAAAATCAAAACCATTTCCACCCTCATCCCATTACTTTACCCCAGGTATCAGTAAGTTAACCCTCGATCCTCCTCCTATTGTTGATTTATGGAAATGTGATAATAATGTCACCTCTGAAGTCTACACTGCGTACAGCTGTGTGTGTTGATTTCAGTGGAATGTCTAACCCAGTCTTGGTTCAGACAGATTTTTCGTCTCTGTTCGAATTTTCAACTAGCCTAAGATGGAAGTCTTATCTACATGTCTATCGAATCTTTATGTTTCCCATTTGTACTTTGGTTCTAGATTAGGGTCTTGATACCCTTACAAAAAAGTTGTATAGAATTCTATAGAACGCTTTATAGAGTTCTATAGAGTTCTATAGAACTCTATAACATTCCAGATTCTCTATAGGATTCTCTATAGAAAGCGGTTTCCTCTATAGAATTCTATAGAATAATTTTTCTATAGATTTAAATTTCTATAGAAAAGTTAATTCTCTATAGAATTTGTTAGGTTGTCTAAAGAAATCAGTTTTCTCTATAGAATTCTATAGAATAAGTTTTCTACAATTTAAATTTCTATAGAAAAGTTAATTCTCTATAGAATTTTTAAGGTTGTCTGTAGAACTGAGTTTCCTCTATAGAATCCTAAACAATAAGTTTTCTATAGATTTAAATTTCTATAGAAAATTCAATATAAAAAATGGCGTCCCCACTTCTCTATAGAATTTTTAAGGTTGTCTATAGAAATGAGTTTTCTCTATAGAATTCTATAGAATAAGTTTCCTATAGATCTAAATTTCTATAGAATTCTATAGAATTTTTTTTCTATATGAAGATATGTATCTCATGCATATTCATGATAATTTGCATGTTTTTACAGAAAATGTAATTATCATGATCTGTCAAGCAAATGTGACAATTAACATCAATTTTGTGATTTATATTTTCTTAGTCAATTATTGACAAACATTATATATATGTCCGAATTTTTTAAACATGTAACTTAAGACGTAAAATAGATATATTAATATATGTAATTTACTAACCAGTAAAAACATGTATAATTTTGTATATATGTATGTAAGATCTCAGCAGTACTTAATTAACAATATATACTCAACTATATTTTGCTTCAAATGATCTTTGTGATGGAGCAATTGCAGGAGTCTATATAAATATGGTTTAGTCGGTGGCCAGATGTCATGCAATATCGATTATTAAGTATCAATTGATTGCTGGTCGCTACTGAATAATAAACTGGTTTTCAACTGGTAAAAAATGGTCTATAGAATTATTAACAGAAAAACTTCTATAGAATTCTATAAAAAAAAATCTACAGAATTTCTATAGGCCATTCTATAGAATGTTTTATAGAGGTCCGTTATAGATTTCTATAGAATTTGTATAGAAAAGTGGCCCACTTTTCTATAGAATCTCTATAAAACATTTCTATAGAATTGCTATAGAATAAAATTGTCTATAGAATTCTTTACAAAAAAAATCTATAGAATTCTATAAAACAAATTCTATAGAATTTCTATAGAATGTCCGTTATAGATTTCTATAGAATTTGTATAGAAAAGTGGCCCACTTTTCTATAGAATCTCTATAAAACATTTCTATAGAATTGCGTATAGAAATTCTATAGAATTTTTTTTATAGAATTCTATAGAACTTTTTTGTAAGGGTATATAGACTAAAATATCAATATGGAGGTCTATAAATAAATACAAAACAGATCTAGGTCTCTTGCTACTTGAAAATGCATATACTGTCCGACCGTCCAAATGTTACTGCATAGTTCGGTCAGGTTTTTGTCATATTTGAAAATAATTATTAGATATTTTTCTCTTCTTTATTTCTTTCACTTAAATTTTAAATCTTTCTAACAGGTCTAATTTATCCAAACTGGACGTTTTAGGAGGGATCACAGGGGCTAAATTAAGGTATATTTGTGGAGGAGTAAAGAGAGAGAGAGAGAGAGAGATGAGAGATAGAAAGTAGGGGAAAATGCAAAGCAAAATAATTACCCTACCCAACAAAGTTGTCCTTGATTTTGTACGCATTATGTTGACTTTTAATTAAATCGTGTGGACGCGCGTGTTCTAATTTTTGAAGAGCATTTGATTATTTTGGATTGTATCCATAATGATGCTAAATACCATAGATGACCCCCTCCACAAATGTTAATACTTGTTACAGAAAGTGATAGTGGGATGGAAAGGTACACTAAATTGTATGTATATCAGGGGTGATAGTGAGCACTAAAAAAAAAATAGGTTTTTTGTTTTTCCCTCAACCACGCCCCCCTTGAGTAAAAAAAAAAGAGGATTCGCGGGGAAAAAATGGCATCTAACAACATTCCCCCCTTTCGAGTAAGAAAATTGGGAAGCAAAAAAAAAAAATAGGGCAAAATAGGGAAAAATAGAGAAAAAAAAGAGGGAAAATCGGAAAAATCAGGATAAAAATAGGGAAGAAAAAAAAAATTGGTAAAAAAAAAAAAAAAAAATCTGGATTTTTAAAAAAAAAAATTATATTTTTTTTTAAATCGGGAAGAAAAAAAAAATCGGGAAAAAATCGGGAAAAATCGGGAAAAAATCGGGAAACCGATTTAAATCGGTTTTTTTATCAGGCCTGGTATATATTTGTACTAATACTAATTTTTACCACCCTTGTATATATATTTAAAAATATAATTGAATTATTTTTAATTTATTTTTTGTGTGCCTAAATACATCTTGGCAATGCAATGTTGTTTTTTATTGTATTAAAAAATGTTTTAATATTTAGAAAAACCAGTATTTCGTGAATATCCTTTATATTTATATCATATTTCAGCATCTTTTATCATATTTATGTCGTGGTTAAAATTCTTTGAAATTTCTTTACAATATGTGTTTACGTATACATGCATATGAACTCATATAATTTATCTCTTCTTGGTGTGTCATCAGTAATTTTACTATTTTGTAATTCTGTATATGATATATGTTTTCTTGTGTTTACTTTGTATGTTTATTGTATATGCACGGCCCCATTGTAAAACCGCTTATCAGCTGAACTGGGCTTTTACCGTGAATAAATCAATCAATCAAATCAAATCAAATTCAATAGGGAGTAAGAAAGTGTTGGGTTTATCTTTGAGTCATATGCCATAGGCGGTGATCTGATATTTGCTCTGGGGACGATTGCTATAGGGTTAGAGTTAGGACTGCAATTGGGTTTTAGGTTAGGCCTTGTGTTTTGGGTAGGGTTAGGTGTAGTGTTTGGTCCAGGGCTGAAGTTAGGAATTGGTTTCGTCAGAATTAATTTGACCACGAAGCAATTGTCGCCGGAGCATGTATCATACTACCGCAATGGCATATAAACAACTACTGAAATCATACATAAAGACAAGCTGAGAAAATACAGTAGAGATATGTTTTCATATTAAAATTTATTTTCTTGTGTAAAAAAAGATAAGTATTGATACCAATATACAAATCTCGCAAGTTTGTACAATAACAATGAATACATTATACATATATATATATGTATTATATCTCCAGTAAAAAAAAAGGTAAATATTAATCATAAAATATAGCTTGATCATACAAGCACCTGCTATATATCACACATATCTGCCCTCTTACTTCTGATTAAAAAATCTTAATTCTGTTTGGAGCCATACGGCAGTAACTCTTTGCGTTCCAATGGCCTTATGGCTCTAATGTCATGAGTAGTAGTTCATGTAATGTAGTAACATAAAAACTTGTATTTCATTACATGTTTCTCTCTCAGGCTCTCGGAAGTCTACATATCTGATGAGAGGTCGTAATGTATTTATAACTATAGTTCAGTAATAAATAATGAATTTTCAGTTCAATGCAATTTATAACTAGTTTAGTTTGGCAGTTTATGCATCATTTCAATATAAAACCAGTGCATATGGCAAAAGATGAACAAATATCATATAAATCATCTTTGTTCTCTAGTTTGCTTGCTGTTTCCTTCTACAAAATAACTATGTACCTTATCCATATCGCCTTAAATTATTTCAACTAAGTAGTTTATCACAAATCACAATAACTTGATATCATCTGGTAATAGTGAATGGCAAACTTTCTATTACCCCCCCCCCCCCCCCCCCCTAAATTCTGACAATGAATTAAACTTGATTATCAAATACAACTTACAAAACTATAGTTTAATGATAATATTCATAATTCAGAGTATAGGAATCGTACATGAAAAGTCATTCTCCATTTTCCAAATTCATGCAATTTAGCACATACATAAATCAATACTGGTACCTACACACACACATCAGGCAGTAATTTTCTGTATATTTTAAATCAGGCAATAAATTATATTGAATCTTGAATCTCTTGGATCTTGTAAAACAAATATTGCACGAGCTGCGTCTTCCATGTTGCATCTTTCTGTCCTTTATTTGCAATTCATGAGGAAGGATTTCACCTAGGTGAGAGTATTGGAGATAATGTGCTGCTTAGATGCTGCTTATAAGTATCGGCTTGCATGGTGATGTAGATATACAGTAGGTTTACGGTTGCACCATGTGAGAGAGAGAGGGGGGGGGGGGGATTGGGGAGTCCTGAAAAGGAATGTCGGTAATCTTTTTTTCTGGAGGGTGTGTGTAGTCCTGAAAAGGACTGTTGGTAGTCTTGAAAAAGACTGTTGCTAATCTTCCTTAAGCTTATAGTTCTAAAGAGAACTATAGCGCCGGTTGGAAAGGATGGGAAGTAGGTCGAGTGGCTCAACATTTCAAACAGGTTGACTATCCGTCGTCAGGCGGCTTGTCATTCACTGTTCAGTGGATTTGATGCTTCTGGTGAGTTGTGCGGTGGACAGTGCTATCCATCTCAAGCAATCTTTCCCACAGTTTAAGAGATGCTCCACATCTGCAACATCGAGAGTAGCCTCTTGCTTGAAAATCTGTTTACAAAAAAGTCACAATGAAAGAGAATATGAAAAAGACTTGTAAGAATATAACTTGTACAACTGCATCTCTATCTGTTATAAGTACACAATGTCAAATTGATTGTCCTTGTCTTGAAAGTTTTGTTTTCATATTACTAGTTTAAACAACATTTTAACAAATAATTATTAATACATGTCAATGAGTACGCAACCATGAGCAAAAATATTGTTAATATATCCATCAAGCACTAAAGAACAACCTTCCTCTCTTTTGGTAAAAAAATTGATCATTAACTACAAAATGTGCATGAGCAATGCACTTTTTAAAAGTTTGTTAATAAGGAAAAGAGGCAGTAGAGCCTCAAAATATAGTCAAATACAAAATATGATTTGCCTTTAAAAAAAATTGCAATTCTTAGATGCATTTCATGACATTAATTCAACTAATTTGTCAGAACAGTGTGACAGTCATGTACGAGGAAATGAAAAACAATATCTTCACAACTTAAAAAACAAGAGTTTTTTCATTTTGTCCATACAAAATTACAATAACAAAAGGAAAAGGGAAAAAAAATTACCTTTTTAAATTTCTCTGTAATGAAGTGAAGCCTAGTCTTGTGGTCCAGGAGTGCCCTCTTGTAGCCATCACGAGATGGACCTGATAACAAGATCTCAAGATGCTCCAACACAAATTCAGCCTAAAATGAAAAATCAGAGGAGAAACCATATTCATAATTTTTTTTTTTTCTCAATACAGATCGATCAATCGATCTTATTTACTGGGTGTAAGCCACAAATATGTTTAAATACATATTCATAATGTCTTGCAACAATTATACCATTATTGGGAGAGTCCTTATGTGATTTCAATCTATCAGTAATCATCAATACGTACGGATGAAGTTTTGTTACAATCTTTATATTTTTTCACATAATTTGTATATGAGCAGTTTATTCTCTTTTATTAATTTTTTCTATCTTTTCTTGATATAAAACAAAATATTGATGTTTGTGTGTCTATCGTATATTTAAAGGGATCCGGTAACTTTGTCTCAGATTCTGAAACAAAATTCTGGATTTAGCTCATGATGCAATGATATTTATAAACCTTTAGGTCAGTCAGGAACCCCATGACTTTTACAAGCCGATCGCCTGTCTGATTATCAAGATATTTATGATTGGAATATTACACATTTTGAAAACCGTTCGCTGAACGGTTTTCATAACACTACAGTCTATTGGGGAAAACGAGTATGGTAATACCGGTCACTCAAAGATTTTTACTTTTTTGAGGCACTTCTTGATTATTTTGAAGTGCAATTTTTTTAGGGCTTCAATATTACACCATATCACAGACACTGGTAACATGTAGGGCCGTGTATCTCAGATTTAACATTGTTAAACGATCCCTTTAATGAATGAAATTAAATTTTATCCCAAGTTTGAAAAGTTCATATCAAAAAGTTTAATAATGTAAAATCATAACAACTTGAATTTATAAAGAGAATAATATGGACAGGATATGATCTGGATTTCTCTGTGCATATCATAAACTTGTACCGGTACTTTGTAAAATGACATATGACCTCACAAATTTGAAGAACCTCTCTAAAACAGTAATGAAATCAAATACCTACAACTATTTTAACTCATCTCTATTCTTCAAACTGCTTTCTTTGAATTTGTGCAAAAAAGAGTATGTACATAGACCAGGGGGTGTTTAAAAAAGATCATAAGTCAAACTTAAAGATAAACTTGAGTTCTGGTAATGCGATTGCATTGTGAAAGAAAAGATGTGGAATGGATGAGAAAAGTTGATCATATAGCATGTAAATAATGGTGTGTAATGCAAGGTTCTGGAGTCATCAAAATCATCATAAATTTGGCAGAGTCTTGGTAAAGTAACAATCACTTACACAGAAAGATGTATATGGGACAACACACATGGTGTCGGGGCTAGTACTACCCTGATTTCCTTATCTTTCAATGCTCATTACTCAGCCAGTATACATTTTCTTCCAAAATTGTTTGGCTCATGACATTTATTTGTAATCTTGAACATTCAGTGTAAGTTTCGTTAGATTCTGTGAGAATTCATTTTCTTTTTTTACCAGAACTCAAGTTTATCTTTAACTCTAAGTTAGACTTAAACATTATGGAGAGCCATAAGTAGCCTTGAAATAAAATATATTCAAAAGCAAAAAAGTATTTTAGACTTTTAATCATAGAAAATAATAGAAAATATGAGTAATTTGAATCAACATTTTTATGCCTTTTCAGATAACTTTTACAAAATATTTTCAAAGATGCTAACGGCATTCCATAACTGTTAAGTCCAACTTAGAGATGAGTTAAACTAAGGATCTTTGTGAAACACCCCCAGGACTTCATATTTTCAGTACTTATGACAACCTACCTCTGAGACAAAGTTGGCAACATCAACAAGTATTTCCTTAATGTCCTTGAGTTGACGACAGGATTCACTGGTGGTCATGGGCACAATCAAGGTACTCTCTGAATCCTTCCCTGGTTGGTCTCTCTCAGTCTTCAACTGTAATGCAAGTAATTATCAGAGAGTATTAAAGATGTCCATGCGTAGGTATATAGTCGTTTGTGAAGTAGGCAACTTGGGGATCACTACATAGCCAACTGGTATTACGCTCCTGTGCATACCTCCGTGTGCTGCCCTCTATCTACCCAAGCATGAGTTACTTTAGCATTTTGCTTATAAAATACAGATCAATTATAAGTCATTGACTTTCCTTCTATTCCATTGTAGTGGTAATGACAATGCTTTTTAGCAATAACAACAACAACAAAAAAAACATGAGAGAGATTTTTTTTCTTCATATCGTCCTTGTTTTCACGAAGTGACGGTAGCGAGGAAAATCGTAACGCAAAGTGAATGCAATTTTGTTTCACTACCGTCACTTCGTGAAAACAGTGACGATATGGCATAGATTAATGATAAGCTTTTAAATCCCCACTACACTACTTATAGCTACTTGCGCCCTCTATATAGCAAACAATGCCTAATAGGCGACCATTGGTCCCCATGATCCTCTGTTTCTTATGTTAATTGAGAGCTGATTTGACGAGATAACCACCTGTCAGTGACCATGCAGGGAGGTCTAATCCCTCTTGGCTAAACTAGTGCAGTGGGGCTTTAAATATTGTAGATATTGAAGATATTATTTTTTTGAAACTCTAACGTATCAGCAAAAGATATTACTTGAAGGATGTCCTCTGGCTTCTTGTGAAGAAAGACATTTTGGCACAAATGTCATAGTTCGAGAGATATTTCAAGTTATTGATTTACACACTACATGGATAAAATGGTTTCTAACTCACCATCTTGGTTGCCAATTTCCTTGCTCTTTTGATACGGCGATGGCAGGCAGCGCTGGTCCTCTCTTTGTGATGGAGCATAGCACGCTCAACGGCAGTCTTTTCTACAATGTCGTCAGGCTCAATGGAATATACCTGAAGCAAAAAAAAGGAAATGTCCTTTGGTTTGTGAGTTTGTTAACCTAATAACAAACACGGGTACATTAGTTTCATAGGGGTTAAAGCGCGACTGCACTACTTGTAGCTACTTGCACCCTAAATATAGTAAACAATGCCTTAGCGATACCCGTTGGTCCCCCATGGTCCCCTTTTTCTTATGTTTATTGAGAGCTGATTTGATGAGATAACCACCTGCCAGTGACCACGTAGGGAGGTCTAATCCCTCCTGGTCAAACTAGTGCAGATAGGCTTTAGGTAATATGGATTGTAAGTTTTGTTACTCATTATCATAAGCATCTTTAATATTGGGCATTGTACTAAGGAAACACTATAAATCATACTATTAAAACCAAGGAAAAAATTATAACGACTTTTGTGCAGCGTTCGTGGCATCCCACATTACTGTGACTTTAGCTAGGCTACCATTTGTGGTGCTCACATCACACAGCACATTCCTTCCTAAAAGGTACCTATTCTTTACACCTAAATTATAAGTGACAAATGTACATTTAGATCTTGTGAAAGAACATTAGTGCCATACAAGGGTTAAACCCACAACCTTCAAAATTATAAGTTGCATTTACAGACTACTCTACTGTTGCGTGCCTAAAAGAAGAAAAAAAACTTTCAAAAAGATTTTAAAGCCCCACTGTACTACTTGTAGCTACTTGTTCCCTCTATATAGAAACAATGCCTAATCAGTGACCATTGGTCCCCCATGATCCTCTCTATCTTATGTTAATTGAGAGCTGAGTTGGTGAGATAGCCACCTGCCAGTGACCGCCCTTGGGGTCTAATCCATCGTAGCCGAACTAGTACAGACGGCCTTTAAAACACACAGTGAAAATATGAATCTGCAGATGTAAAGCACAATAAAAATCATGTAATTTTGAAGGGAAATATACACTTGGCTTATTCATACCTTATTTATCCATTTCCTTGACCGACAATCGTAGTGAGATGATTTAAAGGCTTTTCCGCACTCCCAGCAAAAAGAGTGGCCACACTTGCATACGATATGATTGCAGCCATAGGACTTCTCAATTGGGTAACCACACCGTGGGCAAGGCTTGGCATGGATGAAACGAATACATCCATCATCTTTCTTCTCTGCATCAACAAAATGATAAAACAGTTATAGACTTAACTTTCAAAGACAACCGATACAGTGTTGGGCAATATCATGGATTTGGTGAAATGGCATACTGGTCTTAGGTCCAAACCTAACTTTGTCTCAGATTCTGAAACAAAATCATGGATTTAGCTCATGCTGCAATGATAATAATAAACTTTAGGTCAGTCAGGAACCTCACGACTTTTACAAGCCTGTCTGATTATCAAGATATTTGTGATTGAAAATCGAAATTTCATTTTGCGTTTTCCGAACGGTTTTGATTACACTACAGTCTATTGGGGAAAATGAGTATGGTAAAACTGGTCTCTCAAAAATTTGTATTTTTTGAGGCACTTTATGATCATTTTGAAGCGCATTTTTTTAGAGCTTCAATATTACACCATATCACAGACACTGATACCATGTAGGGCCATGCATCTCAGATTTAACATCGTTAAACGATGCCTTTAATGTAACACTCTTTATAGTATTCATCATCAGTCACTGTCAAAACATATAACATTAGTGACCTAGTTAAGAAATTGTACTAAAGCATTTAATTATATCTAGTACCAAGATTACACAATTTAAAAAAGTTGCCTGTAATCATACTACACGGTCTACCAAAAAAGCAACAAAATAACTGGATTTCTGAATAATGTCTAATGATACGTACTGAACACTTTTGCTTCGTGTCTGTAGAGCTTGGCTTGTTTGCATGAAGCCGGCCAATGAGCCTCTTCTTTACATCCAGAACACCAGAATGTACCGCATTCACAGTTTACAGCAACCAGTCTCTTTGGATGAGACAGACTCAGTAATCGACCGCAGTAAGGACTCGGGCACCAATGCAGCTCCGATCGCAGCATGAGGGCACTGTTCGTCCGGCTGGTATGGTAACGGGAGAAGAGTTTGGAAGGGACCAAGGACATCAGCGTGACCCTGTCCACAGATGCGGTGCATTTATACTCCTACAACAGAATAACAAAGACATCAATATCAGCAAAGTGTGTACGCTTTTTCTTCTTTATATAATAAGACCTTTTATCTTAATAAACAAAACAAGAGCCTATTGGCCTAACCCAAGAACCACCAAACATCAGTGCCACAAGTACCAGTACCAGTAAACTAATGGTAGTGTATAGAAAGCATAATCTACAGCTTCTATTTTCGAGGGCTAAAAAATCATCTGACAGTATTTTACATTAAAAATTACTTAGTTCTTCTTGATTCTACACGTTCTGCAGTGAAAATGTTTACAAAAAACTATGACAATACTTACAGGGCATGTGATGTGAATATTTCCTTGGTTGATCTGAGTAATAAGATGGCTCCTCCAACATTCATCGCAGAACCAATGATTACAGGCAACAAGAGCAGTACCATGCCGGTAGTCTTCATTCAGCTCCTCGTAACAGATGCTACATGACTCACGAGAATTGGATGCCCCACAAGACACCAAACAACCTTCGGGCTCCTCGTCATTTATCTGTAAAAGTCAGGGAAATTGAAAAAAAAGCACAATTCAAAATAATTATTCATACAAAATGCCATGCTAAACTTGGTCACTTAGCAACAAGGGGAATCAACCAATTGGAATTTGGCTCGTGTGGGAGCAGGAGCAATGAAAGAAAGAAATACTGGTAAGTATAAATTTCAGAAAATTCAGACAAACATTAAAGATAAACTCCAGTTCTGGTAAAAAAAAAGAAAATTAATTCTCACAGAATCAAACGAAACTTACACTGAATGTTCAAGATTACAAATAAATGACATGTGCCAAACAATTTTGGAAGAAAATGTATACTGGCTGAGTAATGAGCATAGAAAGACAAGGAAATCAAGGTAGTACTAGCCCCGACACCATGTGTGTTGTCCCATATATAGCTTTCTGTGTACAGTGCTTGTTACTTTACCAAGACTCGGCCAAATTTATTATGATTTTGATGACTCCAGAACCTTGCAGTGCACACCAATACTTACATGCTACATGATCAACTGTTTCTGATCCAATCCACACCTTTTCTTTCACAATGCAATTGCATTACCAGAACTCACCTTTATCATTAGGCAAGCTATGGATAAAAGAAATATTTTTTTCTTACACAACAGTTGGGAGATATCTCCCTGTATGATATTTTCAGAACAAATTTTGATAATATTGCCAAAGAGAGAAAATAATTTAGTAGTCTCACATTTCCAAATAAATGTTATTCTTTTCCTGTTCTTACAATAAATCCAAAATGTATGTGAATCAATTTACTGCCTTTCCTGTTTCAAATCAGACAAAATATATATGGAGGGTAAATTTTTCTTTTCATGACATTCAAACATATGATTCTTACCTGTGCTGTTTGCATAGCTTTATTAGCATTAGTTGTATGATAATGCCAGCCAAGCGCAGTCTGCACAGTACCCACAACTAAGGTAGGCTTGGTGCTATAACAGGAAACTTCTTTTTTTATGAGGTAGCTGAAAGAGATGAATAAAATTGAAAAATGTCAGCGAGCACTTTACAAAATAAAATTGTTCAAGGCATACCGTATAGTAAACCTTAGGGTAGATTTTCACTTGTTTTGCACAATTTGAATTGTCTTGAGGCCAACGTAACACAACATATCACATGTGCCAAATGGGAAGTTTTTTTTTCATTTGAAAATTAATTTGAGATCTAAATTTGAAAGAATGCTTTTAATCTAGTTACGCCCTCACCAGTACTCAACCAGAACTGAAATTTAATCTTACCTGTCGGCTGGTAGCAGTGCCACTGACTGGCTTATAGCATCAACCACGTCTGTGATTCTATCACTCTTCAGTCGGGACAAAGCACCAGTCAATGTCTCCTGTCCTTCATCTACCCCAGAGACCTTCATTCTGATGCTCTCCACCAGTCTCCCATCATGTCTCATCACTTGCCAGGGATCAAGTGAACACTCCAGGATGGTGAAGATGTGATGTCCAGTCTGCTGGAGGAGTTGAGATAATGCAGGATTGCCAGGGTTGGATGCTAGATGCTCGATGACACTCTCGCTGATGTTGATGGCAAAACGAGGAGGCATGCATTGACCCTTTATGAAGTGATCCCCAAACTTTCCTCTCAGGTTTTCCTCAGTGACATCATCGGCCTGTACAGTGATGACTTCACTTGGTTTCTCTGGGACAGTAGGTGGTGGTTCCTTCACTGACTCCACCTTGGCACGTTTCTTGGCTGCTCGCTTCTTGCCGGCTCTCATCTTTCTGATTGGGATGATGTATTCCGGATGGATAGCAGCCACCGCATCCTTCTCATCAATAAGGAACACTCTATCCTTGGTAGACTTCACTGGCTTACACTGTGAGGGTCTTCCATGGTCCAGGTAACGCACAGCTGATAAACTCATGGATCCACTCACCAAAGCTTCAAAGGCAACATCATAGGACTCTGCCTCTTTGGTTTCCATGGTAATCTGAAAAGGTACATCCTCGTTTTCCACTTGGAAGTACTCCTCCTCCTCTTCTTCAGCTATGAAATTATCAGAGAGTTGCCACAAACCATCGCAGAACGAGTCATTCATATTGCACTGATCTAACTTCTTTGATCGATTCCTGCTGTTTCTATGTCTGCAACCTGTACAAAAATTGAAATATAGAGATCAGGTGAGCATACATTTTTTGCACAAGCTTCTATATTATAAGTACTTAACTATCCATAGATTTATGCAAAGGTAACAACATTGATCTGCATGGCTCATGAATAGACAGAACAAAACCCTGTCATCATTATGCACATATGCTCAAACACAGTCAAGCCAAGAGGAAACTAAATTCTTAAATTTTATGTATAATAGGTCAATGAAATTCATATCAATATCAATATTAATATCATTTGTTTTACATTGCCCAAGGATTGAATTATAGGATAGGTTTAGGGTTAGAGTTGGGTATAGTTTTAAGTCCAGGATTGAATTTAAACCATGCCCACTTATGACCAGTGCATGTGTCGAACATTCACCATGACATTGACTCAGTAATGACACCTACCTGAGTTAGAGAAAGGTTTAGCATAGGCCTGATAGGTTTCTCTTGGTGCGGCCCGACTGACATCATATTGGATTAAACTCCCAGCTTCCTCTTCCTCCTGACGTGCTTTCCTCTTTCTTGATCGCTTGCAGTTCTTCTTTCCGAAATCTGCTTCCTCTTTGACCCCCTCAGTCTTGTCCATCTTGATGAGGTCGGTAGCCTTAGAGTATTTCTTCTTGGGTGATCGAAGCGGAGTTTCGGCCGAGGAGTCAAAGACTTGGACGCAGGCATGAGAAGCATACTGACGAGATGTTCTTTGAAGCATGTGATGCTCTCGGATGATGTACTGGTTGCTATGGTGACTCTCTTCCTTGATGTCTTCAATAACTTCCCATCTCTTGGCCTTGTTCAGAGAGAACGAGATTGACTGTGATGTCTTGTCTAATTAAATGAGAAAAAAAATTAAAGTGATATTACATTAATGTATAAAACAGCATTTTTTTGCTTGTCTGTGATTTCACACTTAATTACAAACTATTGCCTGTCATAGATAACTAATATTTACCAGAGTTCACCTCAAGCAGACTTCTACTGTGCCTTTAATATATAACAATAATGATGATGTTCCGTTGTTGAATAAATGTCATTAAGCTCTTCCAAAGGAAAGTGGAAGCTATTACTCTTACTTTAGCTCTGGCAATCAATGAACAGTACATTCAAGGTATAAACCCCACTAGCCGGGTTTCCACTCCCTTTATCAATTTGATTGTTTATGATTAATGGAAGCAAATATTAACTATTTCTATCCTAAATTCATATCTTACCACCAGGTTGGGTATTAAATGTGTCTTTCTGAAGCTGTTTCTTGAGAGTCATCTCAGCTTGTTTCTTTGACTGGCAACCTTCTGCATCCAACTTTGTCTCAACGACAACATTCTGTTGTGCGTAGACCTTCTTGTATGAAAATGGCAGACGCTTGATGTTGTGATTGGTATTTATACCAAAGCGGGTCCCTTCTCGGCGCACCATGATGTGATATGAAGGTAACTAATTCTTGACAAAAAGAAACTAAGAGTAAAGTCTGAAAGGAAAAAAAGAGAAAATGGTTGAATATAGGGTATAATCACGTCATTTCATTATTTCATAATAAACTAAATCACAAGACTTGAGAGGTGGATAAAATACAATCATTTGGGAAAGTTGAGTTCATTGCGATTATCAGACAGAAATAACAATGCGTTATGGGAAATTCTTTAATAAAACTGACAGTTGTCAACCTTCGCTCCCCATCTGTATAGAGGCGGTCAGAGGAACCAGATGCAATCTCAGCGGAACAACCGTCATTATCAGAGACTGCAGCTTTCGGTCCAAGTGGAACCATGCACCATCGAATCCGTCGATATCAGAGACTGAAGCTTTTAATAATTGAATTGTTTTGGTTTACCGGTATGTGATTATTAGACTAGAGTCTATATGCTGTCTAGAGAATCTGACCGGGTACGGGTTATCTTTTATAACTTGATTTCTATCAGAACTAAAATGAATTTTGAATTCAAACTGATCTGAGTTAGGGAAGAAGTCTTTTGTTTTAATTTAAGAATGATTAATTATCTTGCCTTCAATTAGCTTAAAAGCTTATAATATAAAACACGAAGGACAAAATGCGCGGGTATTAGTACTAGACTCTAGTAGTGACTATCATTTACAGACAAAACATGTGAGAAAACACATTTTCCCTTCCTCAAAATGACCGACCAATTATGTCACAGTGATCATGACAGACGATCATACGAAACTTGATATGCCTACGTCTACATGGCCATGGTGTAGTCTTGACTGATCCCCGCCCCCTTCCACTAGCCTAATCTCTGGGCACTTACCTCGCGGAGCTCGGGCTGGCAAGGTTTCGCCGAGTTGTCCCGTTCTGCTACCAGGACAGGCGAGATTCTTTCTTGCACGTTAAACTTACAATGCTGTAAGATTTACCTTCCCGTCCGTCCTTTCTCCTCCTGGGCCTCTTATGCCTCTGTTCAGTAAAGTGATTGATATATCCATTTTCATCCATGATTTATAGTATTTTCTCCCTTCGTTCAATTTCATGGAGTTGTGCAATCCCGTGTTTTGTCGCGGTTGGGAATGCACGTGTATAGAATGACATCATCGTAAATACGGAGTAGTCCATTATTTTATGGGGGTGCAATTATTTTGTTCAAACATATTTTTAAATGAAATGATGAATATCAATAACTTTCCAGCATAAAATGTACACCAAAAAAATGTTGTTTGCATCCATTTCTTCTGGAAAAATTCAAATATTTATTATTTATTATACAGAGAAACCAAAACCAAAATCAAAATCAAAACCATTTCCACCCTCATTCCATTACTATTACCCCCAGGTGTAAGTAAGTTAACCCTCATCCAGTTGTTGATTTATGGAAATTTGATAATAATGTCATCACTGAAGTCAACACTGCGTACATGCAGTGTGTCGAGTTCAGCGAATGTCGTGTTTTCAGACGGATTTTTCGTCTCTGTTTGATTTTTTTCACTATAGCTCAAGATAAAAATAGGCCTACATATAATTTTTTTTTTTAAAAAAAAAAAAAAAAAATCCAAAGGGGGGGGGGGGGGGGGGTGGTTTATGTTTTTTTAGGGGGGTTTACACACATAAAAATACCAAAGGGGGGAGTTTGAACCCCCAAACCCCCCCCCCCCCTGCGTACGCCCCTGAGTCCACGCATATCTAAAGGTCCCTATTTATAGCCGGGTCGTGATATATAGCCTATATAATATGTCAATATGTAAATAAATACAAAATACATCTAGTCCTCTTGCTACTTGTACTTGTACTCAGGGGCGTCGCCAAAGGGGGGGGGTGTGGGGGGGGGGGGTGCGACACCCCCCACCTGTCAGGATTTTGTCGGTAAAATTGCGCTGCCGTCGGGAAAAAAGAAAAAGGGGGAGGGAAAAAAAGAGAGGGAAAGGGAAAGAAAGGAAAAAAAAAAAAAAGGAAAAGAAAGGAAAGAAAGGAAAAGAAAGGAAAGAAAAAGGGGGAGGGAAAAAGAGAGAGGGAAAGGGAAAGAAAGGGCAAAAAAAAGGAAAAAGAAAGGAAAGAAAGGAAAAGAAAGGAAAGAAAAGAGAAGAAAGAGAGAGAAAAAAGAAAAAGAGGGAGGAGAGGAAAGAAAGGAAAAGAAAGAAAAGAAAGAAAAGAAAGAAAAGGAAAAAAGAAAAGAAAAAAGAGTAAAAGGGAAACAAAAGAAACGGGGGATGAAAGAGAGGGGAGAGAGGGGAGGTAAGAGCCTGAGAGAAGAGGAGTGGGAGAAAAAGAGAAGGGGGTTGTTGGATGGAGTCGTCTCGTCGAGGGAGCAAGAAAGACACGGTCAAATATGTTGCTGTGTCGGGTCAGCTGTGTCGGTATTCTTGCTCGATCCTCGTGTACTAATATCAATGCAGAAGTTTGAAGTCGGTGAGATGTATATTGTCGGTCGGCCGACAATTTTTTTCCCTACGAACTGTGACTTTTTATCCGCTGTGACGACTTCGAGAGTGACTACAACTACAATACTTGTATTTTCTCGAAGTTTCACTTTCCTATAATATCAGCTAAAGAAATCAGAGGTTTAAAATTTTCGGGGAAACTAAATTCAAACAAGGTTTAAGAGTCAACAACGGTACGACGAATCGTTTCCCTTTCTCTATATTGTGATGAAACACCAAAGATTCCGCGCTTCGCGCGGAAGGGGAAAACTTAATGTAGACGAGTCGAGAACGGTACAACGAATCGTCTTCTTTCTCTAATAATTTAAGGAAACGTCAAAGCTTCCGGGCTTCGCGCGAGAGGGGGAAACTGAATTCAGACAAATATGGCTTATTAAGAGTCGAAAACGGTACGACAAATCGTCTTCCTTTCTCTATATTGTGATGGAACGCCAAAAATTCCGCGCTTCGCGCGGAAGGGGAAAACTTCATTTAGACGAGTGGAAGTCGGTACAACGCATCGTCTTACTTCTCTAATAATTTAAGGAAACGCAAAAATTCCGCGCTTCGCGCGGGAGGGGGAAGCTTCATTCAGACAAGGATTAAGAGTCGAGAACAGTACACCGAATTGTCTGCTTTTCTCATAATTTAATGAAACGTCAAAGCTTTCGCGCTTCGCGCGAGAGGGGGAAACTGAATTCAGACAAATATGGCTTATTAAGAGTCGAAAACGGTACGAAAAATCGTCTTCCTTTCTCTATATTGTGATGAAACGCCAAAAATTTCGCGCTTCGCGCGGAAGGGGAAAACTTCATTTAGACGAGTGGAGAACGGTACAACGAACCGTCTTCTTTCTCTAATAATTTAAGGAAACGTCAAAACTTCCGGGAAGCTAAATTCGGACAAGGATTAAGAGTCGAGCACGACAGCAAATCGTCTTCTTTTTATAGTAATTTAATGAAACGTCAAAGCTTTCGCGCTTCACGCGGGAGGGGGGGGGAAACTTCATTCAGACAAGGATTAACAGTCGAGAACGGTACAATAATACGTCTTCTTTTCCTGATAATTTAAGGTAACGTTTAAGCTTCGGCGCTTCGCGCGGGAGGCCTATCACCCCCCCCCCCTAATGAGCGCATTTCGCGCGCTCTTTAAGTGATTCGCTTGCTCTCTACCGCCCCTCCCTTAAATAAGATCCTAGCTCCGCGCCTGCATTAAAATATAGCTATGATGCTGACTAAGTTGACGAAATAATTCATATATTTATGTCGTCGAGGAAAATGACCATTTGCGCATACGCAAGTACTAGATAGTCCATAGGAAAAATAATTTAGCCTTCGGCCCCGGGTTTATAGGGTTAAATTTGTAGATATTGGACATTTAATTTTGTCGGTAATTGGTGGCTAGTTTTGTCGGTAATCGTTGGCCTCTACACCCCCCACTGAAAAAGGTCTAGGCGACACGCCCCTGCTTGTACTATAAGTCCGGAGGTTACTGCATTATTCGGTCAGGTTTTTGTCATATATGAAAATATGTAATATATATTTATCTCTTCTTTGTTAATTTCTTTCACTTAATGTTTCAATCTTTCTTATGTACAGGTCTTTATTCACACTAGACGTCTTAGGAGGGATCACAGGGGCTTAATTAAATATAAATATATTTGTGAAGGGGTAAAGAGAGAGAGAGAGAGAGAGAGAAAGTGGGGGGAAAAGCAAAGCAAAAGAATGACCCTACCCAACAAAGTTGTCCTAGATTTATACACATTATGATGACTATTCATTATGGAGTACGAAAGTGTTGGGTTTATCCTGAATGCTAATCCTTTTTTCCACACCTCATTTGCCACCTTTTTTTTAAGCCATGCCATTGGCGGTGATCAGACATTTGCTCTGGCAACGATTGTTCTAGGATTTATTACATATAGAGATATATAGGGTTAGAGTTAGGACTGTAATTGGGTTTTAGGTTAGGTCGTGCGTTTTGGGTATAGGGTTAGGTGTAGTGTTAGGTCCAGGGTTAGGGTTGAAGTTAGGAATTGGTTTTGTCAGGATTAATTTGACCACAAAGCAATTGTCGCCGGAGAATGTATCATACAACAGCAGTGGCATATAAACAATTAACCAACATCATACATAATTTATAGACAAGCTGAGAAAATACAATAGAGATATGTTTTCATATTAAAATTTATTTTCTTGTGTAAAAAGTATTGATACCAAATATACAAATCTCGCAAGTTTGTACAATAATAATGAATACATTATACATATATATATATCTCCTGTAAAAAAAAAGGTAAATATTAATAATAAAATATAGCTTGATTATACAAGCACCTGCTATATATCACACATATCTGCTCTCTTACTTATGATTAAAAAAGCTTACACAAATAATTCTGTTTGGAGCCATACAGCAGTACCTCTGTGCGTTCCAATGACCTTATGTATAATTACAGTTCAGTAATAAATTGTGAATTTTCAGCTCAATGTAATTTAAAACTAGTTAAGTTTGGCAGTTTACGCATCACTTAAATATAATTAAAACCAGTGCATATGACAAGAGAAATATAAAATATCATATAACATTATAAATCATTTATGATCTCTAGTTTGCTGGCTGTTTCCTTCTTACCTATATCGCCTTGAACCATTTCAAATAAGTAGTTTATCACAAATCACAATAACTTGATATCATCTGGTAATAGTGAATGGCAAACTTTCTATACATTTTTTCCCCCTAAATTCTGACAAGGAATTAAACTTGATTATCAAATACAACTTACAAAACTATAGTTTAATAATAATATTCATAATTCAGAGTATAGGAATCGTACATGAAAAGTCATTCTCCATTTTCCAAATTCATGCAATTTAGGCACATACATAGATAAATCAATACATACACACACACACATCAGGCAGCCACACATACAGGAAACATTAATTTACAGCACACAGGCACTTATATCCTTTGGAGATATAGGAACTTAGAAGTAGATATAGCTATAAACCCTGTATTAAAACAAAAAAAATTAATGCAACCCTGCTAACCGAGTGCATATTCAAAGTGGTTGTTAAATGCTGAACAGTGATATTGCTTCTTTCTGCACGCTATTGTATTATGTGTAGTTTTGTTATCAAATGAGATATTATAAAATTCCATTGCATTTATAATTGTTCAGCTGGAGCAGCATGGTACAATTGTTCATTTTCTTGACTGTCAATAAAATGGTTGAGGTTTACAATCTCTGCACGGTCCTTCGAAAAGGCATTCTCCTGACAAAAGAGTATAATATACGTACTAAGCATGAATATGTCCCTGAAATGCCCTCTGTGTTTAAAGGTAGAGACCAGTTTTGGAAACGCCCCCCTCTCAAAAAATGAAATGGAAGCTCTTATTACCAATCATGTGAAAGAATATGTTTTGACTAATACGTGGTGATAAAAAATTTGCCGGGAAACCGCCTACTAATTGATATATTTGGTAAATTATTATATCTATTTGGACCTGATAGATACCGCGCACGTGTCGCATAGTCCCATATACATCTTTCTGTGTACAGTGCTTGTAACTTTACCAACACTGGGCCAAATTTCTCATCATTTTGATGATTCCAGAACCTTGCAGTACACACCAATGCTTTATATGCTAGATGATCAACCTTTTCTGATCGATTCCACAACGTTTCTTTCACAATGTAATCTCATGACCATGACTGGTCTTTATCTTTAAAGATACTATGTCCCTTTTGCAGCCAACATCAAATTCTGTAGAACTTTGTAGGAATTATGAATATGTACATGTATGTCCTATCTGTGAAATTTAAACATTAACAGTGTCCTAGTATTCAAATTATGCAAGGAAACGCGTTAGCCTTCTAGACTTCACTGTCAGACACTATTGAGTGACTGACTGATATCTTTTTTTCTTTGGTAATAACTTACATAAAATGAGCTGCAACAGGTACATGACCATTTGTAAACACCAATAACAACTACTTGTAATGGTCAAAATTAAACTGATTGAATCTTTGTGCAGCACAAAACGTAAGACCATTCGGTACAAGGGTCTGAAAATCAGACTATTACTTAAGGGCATTTATTGTAATCCAGCTAAAAATGGAAGTTACCGGTACTAATTCAGCCGAGGACGCAGGTTTGAAACTGAGTTACGTTTTTTGGATGGTGACGTTAAAGGTCGGTCCCTAGACCTAAATAATCATATCTGATTGATACAGGTCTGTAAAAACCAATTACACACACACACGCAACCATTATGTTGATTCAACAACTAATGGTTGTTATTTTCCCACAAAAAGCTATTTTTGAGGGAAGTTCTTAATAATTATTATCTTTCAAATGCCTTTGGACAATAACCTTTTCATTTGTTTGGCCTGCAAATGGGACCATCAATGATTGATTTGTTTAAAAAAAAATATTTCTGAAGTGGGGTTAACTTCATCAACCTTAGCCCCCCTCCCTCTCCCCTTTAGCCTCGTCATCTATAAATAATATATATATAAAATATAAATGTTTTCCATCTCAAACAAATGTAGAAATACGGATGAATACATAAAAACACACAAATATATGCAGCTGAATCCGCAGTTATTTATACCTAAAAGAAGCCATTATGAATTTAATAGCTATGCTAATTATTTCTCTCATCCAAATGATTTTTAAAATGTTAATTTACCCACAAGAGTTGTCAGTGCTTTTGTTGCTGGAACACAAAATTTTTCATACACACACATGTATATTGCGGTCAGATTTTATACATTTTTTATCTGATGATTCATCTCAGTTTTAAACATTAATTGCTCAGTTCTTTCGATGATATGTTATTATCTGAACTCATATTTACATGGGGAATGTTTCAAATGGAGATCTGTAACGTAACAGAAATACAGAATAAGAATTATTCTCCATCTTTCAGCATGTAAAAACCCTGTTTCCAATGAAAAGCAATGAACTGTTCATATGCTCAGCTCACAGAATTTACGGTGTACAAGCCAATGTCTGTAAAGTGGGCATTGCCTGTGAAGATCCATTACCTTCAATGGCTTACCATTATCAGCACTATTGTTACTGAGCTGAGACAGCATGCATAATGGTACCCAGAAAACTATTTCTGAAGATGATGACATTAATCTGTTTACCGGTACTGAGATAGCATGAAGCCTCGTTCAGATATGACGCGGTAAACCGAGGTGTGTGTATGAAGTTTCAAATTTTGTATCTTATAACACAGAGCTCACCGAATACATCTACATGTGTATACATTTACAGCGGCATATCTGAACAAGTCTGAACAATTCATGGTGTTCCTTACTTAAGCATGTACCTGGAAATAAACAGTCACACCCATTTCAGTATTTTGAATTCAGCTGAAAAATGAAGATGGATTGGAAGGGCATGACCAATTCCTACCAACACATGAACACTTTTTCGAGATAAGTGAATAAAAAAAGTGGAACAAAGAATGAAGAGAAATATATTGACCCAAATATGTTCCTATGTGTATCTCTACAGAGACAAAAGGAAGTTCTAAGAGTATACATAATAACTGGATAAGCAGCATATCTAATCATATTATGATATAATGATACAAACCATACCTCATCTGTTCATTGATAGAAGGGCATTTACTCATCTCAAGCCCTGTTTCATAAAACTTGTTATTGAAAACAAGTGCTAAATTTTCATGACAAATTTGCTCTCAGCCAATCAAATGCCAGGATTTCAGTAGCTTATAACAGTTATTGTAACATGTTATTGATAACAACTTTTATGAAACAGGGCCCTGGGGGTGTTTCACAAAACTTGTCATCAGTGACAAATGACAGTTTTTGTTATAAGCTACTGAAATCCTTGCTTCTGATTGGTTATCAGCAGATTTGTCACTGAATTTTGTCATTTATCATTGAAAAAAGGCTTTGTGAAGCAGGTCCCTGTTCTTCATTGTAAATCACTGCCATCAAAGCTAGGTCCTCCCTGAAGATTGAATATGAGTACATTGTGCATGTTAGGAAATGCTTTTAACCTTGTTTGCGGCATAAATTATTAGTATGAATGTAGTCTCTGACCTAACATTGTTCTTCACTCTCCACATTCCCTGACCCATCATCATGACTGGGCACTGGGAAATTATCGCTGATCGTTACGAGACCAATCCCACCACGACCTATCTCTTGGTTTCTGAGGCTTGCTGCTTTGCGTGTCCACTCTTGATACGATGGCGGGGGTTCCACGTCGTCCGATCCTGGTTCTCCTCCGATCATCACATTCACGCCTTCACAGGTTCCAGCCGTGTTGTAATTAATGCTCTGATCATAGGTTGGTGGAGGAAGATCTTCGATGACATCTTCTTCTGCTTCCCCCTCAATTTCATCACTGCTTCTTTGACGTGAACCAGGCCAAAGACCAGATGCTCCTTCTACATAAAAACAAAACAAATAAAAAATAGAGAAAAACTTGACTAGTTGGATCATATAAATTATAAACCTCTAAAATCTGGAGAAAAAATTAAAACAAAAACAAAAACACTGCAATATGGACAACAATAGGACTCAGAAATTTGCAAAGAAGAGGTTATATCTAGTTGATCATACATGATATTGAATACTAAATAGAATCATACACTTTGCTAGGTAAAAAGAAAAAAATTGCGGTTGATCTTTTTAGCACATCCTCTATGGAAACATGAGTCTGTATAATAATAATAATAATGGGTTCTTGTATAATGCTCATGCAGCATGTCCACATGACACTCCTAGCACTTCATTGTTTTATCAATTTCGCACATTTTCTTGAGGAAGACATAACATCTTTTGTTAAAGCCCCTCTGCACTAGTTTGGCCAGGAGGGATTAGACCTCCCTGCATGGTCACTGACAGGTGGTTATGTCATTGAATCAAGTCTCAAGAAACATAAAGAGGACCATGGGGGACTAATGGTCACTGATTAGGCATTGTTTGCTATATAGAGGGTGCAAGTAGCTATAGGTAGTACAGAGGGACTTTAAAGGCCTTTAAAAACCTTGAAATTAATTTTTGAGGCAAACTATTTTATCCTTTTTTGTGATTTTATTTATTTATGTTGTTCCTTTTCTTATCTTTCCCATAAATAAACACACATCTCCTTACTTGAATGTGCTCCATACCAGCAGACAGCAAGCCAAGAGACAGGTGGTAGTATACAAAGCAAAACTATGATCAGGGCATTGGTTACTGAAAGGAGAAAATGTACAACTTATATTACCACTAGAAAATGTAAATACGATTGAAGAAAGGCCCTTCAAGAAATATGATGGTAGCAATATAGAACATTAATATTTTGAAGTGCATATATTCTTTGAAATTGTTCCCTCACACGAGTCACACCTATTTTGTTATTTTTTATTGACACATGAAAGGCAAGTTCACTATGGACCATAGTCTTTGCTAACAGATTTGAAGAATATTATAGTATTAATGACTGCTTTGAGAGAAATAAAAACAACCATTTCTCAAATATTAAAGCAGTCATTAATACTTTTATATGCCGAAAAAAGGTGTCAACTTATGACACCACCTTGGCCTTTCTCTAGTTCATCTGCACGTCGTTAGGAGACGACGGATAGTCAACCTGTTTGAACTTTGAAACGTCGATCCACTCATCCTCTCCAAACGCTATAGTTCTCCTTAGAACTATAAGCTAAGAAAGATAACAAACAGTCCTTTTCAGGACTACACATCCCAAAGAAAGATTACCGAGTCAGAGTCCTTTTCAGGACTCCTCAACCTTCTTTCTCTCTCTCTCACACACATGGTGCACCCGCAAGCCTACTGTATAATAAAGTCTTGCATTTGATCATCATCAAGAAGTTGAAATCTTGGGACAGTTTCTTTCAGCCATTTTTGCCTTGTTTGGAGTTCAGTACAATCGAGATTGCCGTAGGCCTACGGTCGTCTGCGCTGCGCTCTGTATAATTGGTAAATTAAGCTAGCGACCAATTCTTCGCACACGTACACGTATGTATGGTATCCGCGATCGCTCAAACAAGTTTTTAAGCAAGACTGAACTATTCCCGGTAACTTGAATTTTACCCTCAAACTATTACATGGGCGTGGCATTTTTCGTTTATTTACGGGAATGGCTAAAACCATGACTGCAATTTCGACCAATCAGATGGTTGGATTTCTTAAGTGAGGTATATAACAACTATTATCAAGTATGTCTTTTGATTTACCTGTAAGCAGGTGTGTGTAAGTGCACAGCATGTAATCTATTTTCTATCTTTATTTAGAGTACAATTTGGGTACTTGTTACATTTGTTAATCTCCTCTCTCTGCATATTTGGTGATTCTTTAAAATCTAGTTTGCTGTCGACTGTTCATAATAAATCATCAGGGAAATGGCCAAACCTATCACACATTTTCTCTACCTACATGTACTTACTTTTGAATTCACATTTAGAACCATAGTGGCTGTTGGGGCAGACACATCCGACATCTCTGCATACCTCATTATTAATGCATGTTGTTGTATTACCAATGCAATTCAAATCTGCAATGTAAAAGGAGACCAATCTTATTTTTCAATCTGTGAGTGAAAACATCTCAGATTCATCTAAAAGTATGGTAGTCAAATGGAACAGTTATGGGTTTTTGCAACCAGTAACAAATTGAAATCTTACTGAGAACTGTGAAAAAAGACAGGTACTGAACAAGGACAGGTGGCTATGAGTGAATTCACACAAGTGTCGCGTCAAAATAATGATTTCTACCCATATTTGTAATTTTAACAGAAACCCTGTCATATGAAATTGTGTAATATGGTATTCTTTCATTACATGTTATGTACATGTATATAAATTAAAGGTCCTGTTGGAATTGAAAAATAGAAATAGAGCCAATAGACAAATGTTATATGAACTGAAACCTTATAAGCCATATATAATAACATAAATCATATGCTACATGTGTTTTATTGTCTGTCAGAGGAGTAACAGCTCTCTGAAAATTTGAAAACTAAAACTTGAAAATCAGAAGTTGAAAATCGAAAGTTGTCGACCTAAAAAAATAGCTATCGTCTTGATGACATCATCTTATGTGGAGTAAGCTATTTACATTAAATTTGCATTAACGAGCCATGGCTCATTGTCTCAGCTAAATAGGCGAGCCAATTGGGTCCACATGTTATGTCGTCACCGTAACTGCAGCAAATTTGACCCCGGTTGACCCGTAATTTGGACTTTGGAGGTGTACAGAAAATAAGGTTATTATTTGCTTTTGTGCAAAACTGAAAGGGGAAATATATTGTATTCCTTTATATTTGTAAATGTTGTATTCTATGTTCATTCAGCTTTCCATTGGATAGGATCGCACATAGATTAGATCTTCCACCTCACTGTACATATATATCTGCACAACCCCAAAGTACGAAGATTCACCAACAACATGGTGGCCTGTACAGAAGAAGAAGAAGAAGATCATCAACAAGTTAAGAAAGCTCAAATTACACATGTTATTTCAAAGATTGGATGGAAAAAAATACGTACCGGCACCTCTCCCTGATACTGTTATAACTCCACTAATCAAACCAAGAAAGGAGACCAGGTAGATCATTGTACCCAAGGCCAAGCGGGGAGATGCCCCTCAATAATGACATGTAAGAAGCTCGGCTGAAAGAAGTCTCATCTGTTCCGATCAAGAAAAGAAAAGGGAAATATAATTCTACGGACTCCATAAGTGAAAATTACACAACCTCACATACACAGTCTGTATATATGGTGTGATTGTCAGTTTTGATTCAACATCACATTTTGTGTTTGCAATATTTACAAAAGGAATAATATGTTGACATTGATAGATGTTGTATTGTAATTTCACCTAAATGACTCTAATCTGGAAGGTATCTGTTGTTTTGCTGCACCTTATGGAATTTTAATACAACTTGTGATATCACTGATTAAATGATGTCAATGGATACAAATTAGTGCTTTGAGATGCTATTTCTGTGTCAACATTCAAGAAAAGTTGAAAAAGATACACAAGATATTGAATTGCGAGTCTGTGACAGTGTGAGTTCAATGGATACCAGTTTCAGAATAGATATTAGATATGTCTTTAAAATCTGTTTAAACTGTTACCAGTTTCAGAATAGATATTATATGTCTTTAAAATCTGTTTAAACTGTTACCAGTTAGAGAATAGATATTAGATATGTCTTTAAAATCTGTTTAAAATGTTAGCCTATACTGTTGGGACTCTTGGGTGAGATTTCAGATAAGGAAGGAACCTGTCCAAGAGTTTGGGAGCAGTAAAGCCTAAACGAGAAAGCTGCCTAAGTTGAATGTTTGAAAGAAGGTCACATACGGCTATGCTGGATGAGTGAGGATAGAGTGAGAACATCACACAAGGGAAATGTTTCATTTCAGTACTTTTTTTCTACCAGTCTTGAAATACTAACTGTCACATCAAAAATCCTGAACTGCGTGTAAAGTGGATGAGTACGCCCTTGTTTAGTGCAAAATGAGAACACCACGCTATCTTGTGAAAATGACATTGCATTTGAAATGTTCTTGATTAAATTTTGAAGATCAAGAAACCTTTGGCTCACTAACTCTATAGAATAATTATAAAGGAATTATAAGGAATAAGATGCAATCAAGCATAAGGAAAAATACAATAGAAAACTATTGTCAATTTCAAGTGAAATATTTATTAGGTGAGCAGACATAGGGCTCCCCGGCCCCGATCCCCTTCATACCAGCCCGTCCCGGGGGGCTGCCGGCCGGAGCTGTGGCTGCGGGGCGGGCCGGATGTCGCCTTGGGCACCAGCTTAGAAAGGATAGCGCAAGATATTAAAGCTGAAAATTACACCCACAGAAGTAACCTGGGCATAAAACAGGAATGAATGTATTGATGTTGTGCTTACCATGCAACTTGAATCTGTCATTATGACCAATCTTCCGAGAAAAACTTCTTTTTAGTCCAGTAAGCTTTATAGATAGCTCCACTTATGTAACACTTGCACGCCCTCTGGTGGCGCTGCGCTCCTGTTGTCACTAGTTGTCGCGTGCGCTCATTCTTTTGGTGGTGTTCGTTTCCTACTGTATAGTGCCGCTATATGGCGCGGGTAGTAGTGATGGCCGCGCCGTCTCCTCTTGGTGGTCATCGTCTCCTCCCAGGTGGAGGTGGTGGCCATCGTCTCCTCCTAGGTGGTGGTAGCTAGTGCATTAGTGGTCTCCTCTTTGGTGGTGGTGGTGATCATAATCTCCTCCTATAGGTGGTGGTAGCCAGTGCCTTAGTGGTCTCCTCTTTGGTGGTGGTGGTGGTGGTCATCGTAAGTTCTCCTGGCTGGTGGTAGCTAGTGCCTTAGTGGTCTCCTCTTTGGTGGTGGTGGTGGTGATGGTCATCGTCTCCTCCTAGGTGGTGGTAGCTCTGAGTGCCTTAGTGGTCTCCTCTTTGGTGGTGGTGGTGGTGGTCATCGTCTTCTCCTAGCTGGCTGGTGGTAACGGTGCCCTAGTGGTCTCCTCTTTGGTGGTGGTGGTGGTCATCGTCTTCTCCTAGGTGGTGGTAGCTAGTGCCTTGGTCTCCTCTTTGGTGGTGGTGGTGGAGGTCATCGTCTTCTCTTGGCTGGTGGTAGCCAGTGCCCTAATGGTCTCCTCTTTGGTGGTGGTGGTGGTCATCGTCTTCTCCTAGGTGGTGGTAGCTAGTGCCGAGTATAGTGGTCTCCTCTTTGGTGGTGATGGTGGTCATCGTCTCCTCCTAGGTGGTGGTAGCGTGCCTTGGTGGTCTCCTCTTTGGTGGTGGTGGTTTGATCATCGTCTCCTCCTAGGTGGTGGTAGCTAGTGCCTTAGTGGTCTCCTCTTTGGTGGTGGTGGTGGTCATCGTCTTCTCCTGGCTGGTGGTATCTAGTGCCTTAGTGGTCTCCTCTTTGGTGGTGGTGGTGGTGTTTATCGTCTCCTCCTAGGTGGTGGTAGCTAGTGCCTTAGTGGTCTCCTCTTTGGTGGTGGTGGTGGTCATCGTCTTCTCCTGACTTGTGGTATAGTGCCTTAGTGGTCTCCTCTTTGTTGGTAGTGGTGGTCATCGTTTTCTTCTGGCTGGTGGTGATGGCCTGTCTCCCCTGTGGTGGTGGTGGTGGTCGTCGTCGTAATTGTCTCCTCCTCGCTGTGAGCTGGTAATATGGGCTTGCTACCTGGGAAAGGGGAAAGGGGGGAGAAACGGGCAGAAGAAAAAGGAAGGGGGGAAGAGAAAAGGAAGAAAAACAAGAGATAGAGGTATTCCAGCATTTCCTTCAGGGAACTGATGTGAATGGGCTATGAAAAAAGAGGTTGACTTTAAGAAGATGCATCCAGAGGTACGAGCCATGTTTTCACAGGTGGAAGCGCTCCTAAAGCTGTTACTCATTTGCCCAGTAAGCTCAAGCTCATGTGAACGGAGCTTTCCAGCTCTTCGCAGGTTGAAGTCATGGCTCCGCAACACAATGACTCAGACGCGCCTCAACTCTGTAGCAATCTGTAATGCACATCAGACAATCCTGGACAGTGTAAACATAGATGAACTCTGTGACGAATTCGTGATGAGATCGGAGACAAGGAGAAAGATTTTCGGACATTAGTATGACTTATAAGATAGTTCACTAGTTGTTATGTTGTTTCCGTTCACCCTTTTTTAAATTCACGTCATTGTATCTTTATTTGTTTGTTTTTTCACTCATTTTATTTCCTGATATTTCCAAAAACATTTTTCAAAACGCAATAAAAGTTACAGTCGTGTATTTTTTTAACTCTTTTAAATTGGGCATTATTGCCAAGAAAAAATTATCAACCAATTCCTCAATATAAAGAAGTCTTAAAGGTAAAGGAAAGCATCTGAGCAAGAATATCACATGACTTTTGGCTAGTTCAATCTGAAGTGATTTTTAAAGCTATGTGGGGTTGATGATGCGTTTTTTTCTTCATAATGCAAGTAAAGTAATAAAATATTGTATCATTGAAGAGAAAGACGGTATTGTCCAAATGGCAGCATGTAGGAGACGAAACTTTCAGTTTGTTCCCTGATTCTATTCTGTTTTATTGATTTCATCCATTTCTTTGTTTATTTATATCTCTACATGTAAAACATTTGAAGAGCTATTTTCCGAAAGGAGCAAAATCTTTTGATAGCAAATGGAGATAATGATATACATTTTCCTCTATTATTTTACCTTGAACAAAATTATTAACCTAAATTACGAGAGAAATTATGAACACATGCATCTTTTAATAACAATTTTCCAAAGACACTTGAACTAAATTGGGTAAACAAAGAGTTCTTTCTTAAGTTACACACATGGATCTAGTGCCTCTTGAAAATAAGCTCTTTGTATGTACATAAACAAGCAATACAACAGAATACTCCAGTTCGATATTTTGGAGAAAGACTATTATGTCACAACTAATTTTAGTTTTATTGAAAAGCTGATGTAGGCCTATATATTGTATTCAAACGTAACAGACATAGGGTGCGTTTCAGCTCAATTTTGAAGGCAGAATGAGCGATTTGAAACGCACATCGTAAACGCTCATCGTAATCGCAGTTTCACGGTGTACTGTTTATGCTCACTTCTCTGGCTCCTCCAGGCAATTCTCGCTGGGTGGCCTTAATTGGCCTTGCAGATGGATTCGCAAACCTGCACTGTGCATGCTACGTAGACCACTAGAGGTCAGTGCGTTGACCCCATTTAAACGCGTTTACAAATTGTAAACGCACCTATTTGTGAGTTTACGATCGGCGATCGTGATCGCCGTTTTTCGGTGATTCTACAAAAGTGAGAAAGGACGCAACCGTGTTTTAAACTAAACGCGTAACTGATGCCTGATTCATGCCAGAAAAAGTTAAGCATAAACATACCCATAGATAGTTAAGGTTGAAGGTTAGAATGTTATTAAGTTTTAAGTTATGTTTATGACACCCTTCCAATACTAATGCACCTTCTAAGACTGGTTATAGTTTTTGAAGAAAGAAATAGTGCTCTGGTCAGGGCCTTGGGGGAATATTATGCTTATATTTTAGAGCGTATCTGGTATGATAAGTATATCTGGGTGAAGAAGGAGATAATGGAAGTTTGTTGTTTGGTAGTTGGAACGTAAGTTTTATATTATGTTTTTAAGAAACAGACAGTTTGTATGAGATCAGGAGTGGAAATTTTCTGTCATTTTGAGAACCAAATTTTGCATCAGTGATATCCTGTTTCATTGAATTGAGTTTCCCGCAGAGAGGATTCAGTTGGTTTAATTAAAGAAGGAAGAGAGTCAAATGAAGAACCAAAAACAATTTGTTTTTCATTTACTATTGAGAATTATGTTTTTTTGAGATCTCCTTAAACAGAATATTGGAATGGGTTTTTCACGATGAATGTTGTTTGGAGACATCAATATTCATAAAATGTATGTTTCTATCACCAGGAAATAAAGAATTTTCTGTCTACATGAACCATTCCTGGTTGCTTATTATTAATGCATTTGCCCACTGGTAACATAATACTTTCACAAGTTGATATCCCTCACCATTGGATTTTTGTTGGGTAATGTCTACGTTTCGTTTAAAAATAGATGATAACAGTCTGGTAGGCCTACACTGCAGGCAAGAGTCAGGACTAACATTAGCATGTTATTACTTTTATTACCACTCTTATATTCTCTGAAATGTTATCTTTATTGAGGGTGACTTGAAAAAGTTAATGACTTGGAAGGGAGGGGGTGCAACCGGCCACACGCTTCTACTTCTTGGTTGCTTTGATCCATTACCTAAAATATTTTGGCACCTATCATCCCCCCCCCCCCCAACCACGGATACAATCGACACCCCTGATCTTACCTAATTAGATGTGTGGGCAGGCGCGCCGGAAGCAGTTTGGGATTGGGGGGGGGGGGGCAAACATTCCAGGGGGCTCACCTTCCAGGGGCAGTGACGTAGTGAGCAAAAACGTTTGGAAGGGGGGGGGGGGACAGAAGAAATATCTGCATCACCACCACTCTTACACGTTACATGCAGGCCCCGCGGAACGTTTTTCAAAGAGGAGTATTAACGATCAAGTAGAGCGTAAATTGGCTTGGGGTCCAGGGTCTGAGCCTCGGCAGGGGGTCAAGGGCCTGAGCCCCCGGAAGCTCAGGGTTTTTAGGCATTAAATTACGGCCAAATAAGCATATTTAGATTTTGTGACACTGGCAGGTCACTAACTGGCGAAGAGTCCAGGGAGGAGAGCACCCGGAAGCTCAGGGGTTTTAGGTATTTATTTAAGGTTATATGAGCATCAAGGGGCCTTCTTTAAGGCCATTGATGTGATCCAGTGGGTAGAGCCCCCGGAAGCTCAGAGGTTTTGATATTAATTACGGTCAGATGAGCATCCAGGGGCCGCCTTAGGGCCCTTTGTGGGATCCAGGGGGCAGAGCCCCCGGAAGCTCAGGGGTGTTAGGTATTAATTTCGGTCAGATGAGTATCCAGGGAACCGCCTTAGGGCCATTGGTGGGGTCCAGGGGGCAGACCCCCGGAAGCTCGGGGGTTTTAGGCATTTAATTACGGTCAGATGAGCATATTTTGATACCTCATTTGTGACATTGGCAGGTCACTTATTTTTTCTCTCTCTCTTCCTTTCTTTTTCTCTGTAACATACTTTTTCAAAAAGTAAGGGGGCTCAGACCGTAACATGACCAAGGCTTCTAAATAAGCATATTTTTCGCCCGACTGTAAATTTGGGAATTTCTAATTTTCCAACAAACGCATAAAAAGGTATGACTTACAACAAAATTGAGAAAAAATACTGGAAAATCATGTCATTTCAGCAACATTTGTAAATCACTGGTATCGAATAAGAAATAACCCCCCCGGCCCCCCATCAGTACGCCAGCGTTCAGGGGCTCATGTATTCTCACCCCTATGACAAAAATAGACACGCTTTCCCATTCTCGCACAATATGCCAACGATATGCGCGTATCGCTATTATAAAAACCTCCATTGATAAATAGTTGAGTGGAGTTGAGAAGGTGGCATGCGCATTGTTTAGGAAAGTTAATTCCTGTTAACTTTCCTTTTCTTTGAATGGAATTTGATATGTGATTTAATTAAAGTTTTTATTATTGTTATGTTCTTTTGGGTTAAAAATACAACCCTCTTTACTCCTTTACTGCTTTTTTTTTTTTTTTGGAGGGGGGGGGGGGGGGCGTTTTTTGGGGGCAAAAATGCATTTTGCCCCCCAACTTTTTAGTTTTGGGGGGGGGGAGGGGGGCAACTGCCCCCCCCCCCCTGCCACCCCACTTCCGGCGCCTATGTGTGTGGGTGCTACATGATCCTCCATAGTATTTAGTGTAGACCAGCTCACATGGTTGCTTTGATCCATTGCCGAAAATATGTTGGCACCTATCACCCCCCCCCCCCCCAACCACGGATACAAATAGACACCGTTGGTTCTGTGACTTCTGTGACTTCTGAATATCTCTCGCTTCATGGCTATATGGGTTAACCTTAGTCCCGGCCCCCCCCCCCCCCCCACTCAGTGTTATTTAGGGTACGCATATGCTCGTTCCCTCTTTTTGAAAGCACCCCCTATCTGAGGACTGCCAACATTTTCGAACCCCCCTTTCGCGGGCTTTTCACGCGCTTTTCCTGCCTTGGAGACCACCCTAAATCAGGAAAAATGCTCAATGTACCCCCCTAAATTCGGAATAATTTCTCAGGAGTCCAAAGAGATGAGAGAGGAAAAAAAAAAAAAAAACCCTTTTTAAAGAAATCTCCGGGTGAAAAGTCAAATACACCCCTTTTTTTACAATTCTCGGGCCGGACTTTGTCGCACGAAAAGTACCCCTTTACCGGACATTTTGGCAACACGCATGCGGTCATTCCGACCCCTGAGTGGGGGGGGGGGGGGGGCGGGACCTTAGTTTATATAATACGAGTTCTAATATAATCTCACTCGCTGTTCCATCAGAATGGCAAAATCTTTGTCGGTTCTCTGTCCTTCATTTTAGAAACGAAATCAATATCAAACTCAGCTATCTGATGTCGACTTCAAGAATTCATTATCTGGTTGAAATCAGTATCGGAAGAGACCAAATTAGTGTCACTGGATTATTAGTGAAAAACACGAAAATAAAAGGTCGAAAACACTGGGCCGGGCATCACGTGACCTGAATCTAGCAGTAGCAGTAGCTCCCAAATTGAGTACATCTACAAATTCACCAAGCAAGTCAGCCGTAACCTTCAAAATCTTAATTGTCTTTAAAGAACTCACTATGTCTCTCCCTCCGATTGAGTCAATACACTTTCAAATTAAAAAGGGCCATGTGATATGAGTGGTTCCAAAGACAATTAACCTTTCATTGTATAACATTGTCCAGAGAATGTGTGTTTCTTGAAGGTAATGAATTGCTAAAACTCGAGAACGTCCGGCACCCCGGTTGCCCCCCCCCCCCCCCCACACTTTGGGAAATGGTGGATCCGCCGCTGAGTCTGACTCTTGTTTACCTATCTGAGCTCTCCCAAACTCTCTGCGACCTCAGTTGAACCTGACATGCATGCATGACTGGCCTAGCGCCCCCTACGGAGCTATAAACCGTTATCAAGTAAGATATGAGCGCCAGTCTATACCATTTTTACAAAACCACTTCAATATAAATTCTCGTCTATAATGTGTAAGCTATAAAATCATCCATTTTATGCATAACATATTTTTAACTTATCTTATCCTAGAATGAGAATTGCTTTCTTTTACGTTATTACAAGCACTTGGGAATGCAAACTCTCAATATTCTGCAGAATGCTAAATCGGTATTGTTCCCCTTTGGGTCACATCGGACGACTAGCTCCCATCCCTTCCACCTTCCACTCCGTCGAAAAGATCCACACTTTAGGGTATTCGAAAGGAGGTAGTTTGCCCCTATATCACCTTCCAACATTATAGAAACAAATATGAATTTTCGGTGGCTACGACCTCAATGATGTAACACAGCATGGGTGGTCGCTATATAGTCATATTTTTGTAAACAAATCTTCCCTGGCAAAAATCCTTGCCCCCCCCCCCCGTCCCGTTCTTACTTTCTCAAGTTTATATACATAACACACGCTTTGTCTACCATGACGTCTTTACCAGGACGAACTTTAAAATATTCTGAACAATTCAGCACATTCGACATTTTCATCGATGTGTTTTTAATGGTGAATTAATGATGTCGTAAATAGTTTTTGTTTGTTGGCAAAACATATCCGAAACCCATTTATCCTTGTCGGCATATTGAAAAGTCTCGTGACCCCCACTCTTTGTTTGCTTGACCGATTTTCAAAGCTACCTTGTCGGTACATATTTTGCTCAAACAAGTCCCCTCCCCCTCCCCCCCCCCCCCCCATTTAAAATGGTTTTGTTTACCCCTCGAAATTAGTCGAGTATTCAAAAGTGTGCGTTTATGCGATTTTATGATTTTTGTTGTTATCCTTATGTTTCCCAATAATGCCACTGGTGTAAGGTCTATATAGGCCTATTTTGTTTATTTTCAATATATTTCATTATGTTCGGAGCCAACGATCGAGTACGAGGGACGCACGGTTGGTTACCACGCCCGTTTAACTTATGACACAAACTTAATATCAGACTTTTCATTAGCAGCTATAATCTCCCGCGAATATGTTTTATTCGTAATATTAGTCATTCGGCTTCAGAAGAACGATGTATAAGTTGTTTCATTTTTTTAATTCTAGGCTATTTTGCAGGAGGCCACTATTATAGCTAAACTATTTCGATTTTATATGCATGCATTCACCAAGGAGATGTGAATTTCATCTCCGAGTCTGTACCGGAAGAAGGCGACACGAGCCACCGCGATGAGAAGAATACAACTTCCCCATATTTCAAAAGGCGAATCACCCTCCCTGTCTATTTCTGTTAATGTCTTTCATATAATAAACACAAAGGTCATTCGTGAAGTCGCACTATTCAATGAGTGTTCTGCAATTCTTTTGTTTGTTAATCGATAAGAGTAGAACGCACGTACCGAAGCTACGAACACTGCAGTGCAAACAGGCGGTATTGAAGCATATAACTGTACCACAAGTGGACATCACCGTATATGACGACAACTTCATGCAGGGCAGATAAGGTGGAGATATTATTTCATATTTCTGTACAGGACCACGGAGTTCGGACAGGGCGCAACGGTGGTGGTGGTATATTCCTGATTGACGCATTTGGTGCGTGTGTATTGGGAGGTAGAAAGAGGAGAGATTTGGAGCAGACGGCGTGCGTGTACTGCATGCATGGATCGTTATTATCCCGGCCGCTATATAAAGCCGCCTTCATCGAGGGTATAGTGTATTCATTCAGCTGCAAGCTGGCCCGCCGCTGTGAAGCCATCAGCTAGCACCTCACACAATGGCTAATGTTGCTTTTCTATAGAGTTGGAATATTATCTTACGGTGAAACTACATATATTTTCACATGGTTACTCCATTTTGACTGGTTGCTATACATCAACGCAACATTAACATCGTGTATGTGGAACCGAATGCATAGCTTTGCATCTGTTCTCGAATCCTTCAACTCAATCGCGGGAAAATAACAGGTATGTCGTCATGGGTGAATTCCAAGGATTTATTTTCATCCGCAGAGTGATATTGTGCTCGAATTTTCCACGGATGGTTACATGTATATTGTAAAACTCGTGTATATAATTATTATCGAGATAATAATTCTATTGAACAATATACCTACTTTCTCCAGGAAGGAATTCAATAAACTTGACAGTATGCTTTATCTCTTTCTTCACGGCATATGGTAATTGGACAATAATGATATTGAATATTAAGATGTTTGTGTGTACCTCAACAAAAAGAAAATGATTATGTGATTAAATTTATTCTAGTCCATATGGCTTCATAAACTGACTGAAAGATGACTAACACACTGCAACTATATCGCACCCTGCCTCTAAATGACGGCGAAAATACCCAACTTTTCACTTTCAAGTTGGGTTTAATGAACCTGGATGAGTTTAAATCTCGCTCCGTCCGTTCCACTATTATTAATTACCAAGGACAAGATTGGTATCTTAGTTGCAAGTATGCAGAGGGGAAGAGACTTGAATTTCTCGGAGTGTACATCTACTGGGGAAGTCCCTCCGAAGGTGTACGATGTCGAGCCGACTTCCGTATCATCACCCGTAACATCCTGGATCCTACCAAGAGTTTGGTGACGGAAGGAAGCCAGGTTGAATTCAGTGCTCCCCAGTCACCTGGCTGGGGTAAGCGAGAGTTTGCATCTCTCAGAGAACTCTTCACACCGGGACAAGGATTCTTATTAGAACCGGAGAAGATCGTCATCATCGAACTCGCCATGAAATCTTGTTCATCGTTGTTCGAGCAGTCGGTTGATTTCACTCAGCTGCTGAGTCATAGAGAGCAACCCTACCCTTCCTTCTTTACTGCTAACTTTCCCTTAGCAGGAATGGAGTTCTACGTCTCGCTCTATCCCCTTGGTGACCGTGAAGAGGCTGATGGACATGTCTCCATGTACCTCCATCGTTTCCTTGGTAACGAAGGTGACACATCAATCATTGGATGTCGTATCCGGTATCGCTTCTTTCTAGGACACAGTCGCACGTGTCCTCACAGCTCTAAGACATTCGAGTTCTCTTTCAAGAATGAGCAAGGTTATGGTCGTTTCAAGGCCTTCGAACCGTTGGATGGGAGTGACAATCTCCTGTATCGTGGTGCTGTTCCTTTAGGTGTAGAGGTTGTCTCGATCACACCTTTTGCTCAGCCGGAGGTCAGACTCACAACAAGAGGGTATTATCACACCGACAATTTCGTGTTCGAAGACGCTGTCTTTCCTGACCATCGAGGAAACCAATGGCGACTCTCTGCAGCTGCTAACGCTTCCCAGTTCCTCTCGCTCAGGCTCAATGCTGAAGACAAGAATAGTTTATTCTGCGCTCCAGGATTGAACTCTAACCAGTCGAGACTGACCAAGAGAGAAGAATGCACCAAGTTCATCCAGTGGAGAGCATTTGTCTTGTCAAGAACTGATCGTAAGAAGACCCTTGCAGTCAACGGTTGTCCACTCTCGGCCTATTACTCGCGAGGTCTGATGCAGACTAACTACAGCATGTCTACACAGATTCCACTTCTGAAGGTAAGTTACATAATATTATTGGTTTGTTGCAGTTTGTTCCTCCTCCCAGTTCATGATTCCTTTCTCTCTCTCTCTCTCTTCCTCCCCCTCTTCCTGTCTGCCATTCTCTCCATCTACCCATCACGTTCCTTCCTTTCTTGTCTCATTTAAAATCATTTAGACGTACCCATCATAAGCTTGTAACTTTAAATTAATCACATATTACGTCTTCCTCCCTACTTTATAATTATTATCCTCTTGAAATATATTGAACACAGTTACTGTAAATGTAAAAATAACGTAAGAAGCAAATATTTCTTTTAAATACATGTTATTGAAAATGTTCAAGTTCGGGAGGATGACCTCACTTCTCTTGGTCTCTGTGATGAAATACAACTTCCAGGGCAAGGTCATAGGACACCAGTCGAACTCACTCTCTCGTCATCTCGTCATCAAAGTAAAATTAAGATCTGAAAAGTAGGAGTTAACTTATTTATGTGTGATGATAATACGTTCAAAGTGAATTAAATTGATAACGGAAGGATACATTTGTCTTTATAAAAATAGTAACTGGCAATATTGTTTGTTTCCTTATTGTATTGACAAAACACACGCAAAAAAAAGTTTTACATACGAGATTAATCTCGCTTTGATAGGTCTTCACTACATGATTTTTTTCCACGAAATTTTCAACATGATTTCTCAACCTCATTACGTAGTAAACAACTTCTATTCGTTTTTTTAGAAAAGTCCTTGCTTTGTTTTCAACCTCTATAGGATTGAAACTAACAACGCATTTTGGACTTTTACTGAGATATATTTCTTTGATTCTGTTGACGAGGCACTAACGATGAATCAATCGACCGATTTTAATAACTTTCTCCAGTCCCGTGCCCGTGACTGATCGAGAATTCGAGATGTATCTCCTGTCGGAAGTATAGAACCATTATTAGAATAACCTTGCCATTTCAATAATCCCCGAATTCAATTAGAAAATCTATAGAGTAGTGTGTCGTGCATGCATTGAAAGTGACGCTCGAAGCGACTACTCAGACAGATTATATTACTCTAAATATTGCTTGCTATAAAACTGCAGTTGCTGCGTAACGAGGAGGGGGTGGGGTGGGGGCGATAACCTCTATGCCCTTCCCATGATTTGCTAAATATACTTTCAAAATGGGAGAACCATTTGAGTTAGATATTTATTGCATGTAGTTTGGGGAGTTGAAATGGTTATCTTATCAATTTCGCAAAGGATATCGCGTGTCTGTGATGTTAGCCTCCCCCCCCCTCCCCACATAATTATATTCCTTACCACCGAGGTATACATCTATAACTATTATTGCTATACACATTCGTTGCCTGTGTGCCGTTGCCATGCACGAGATCCTCACGAGCATGCATGTAATATTCAGGAATCAGAGTCCCCTTGAAGCTTATAATACACTGACTCAGAATATACAGGGTTTTTATTCCGGTGGCTCCTTAATTCAAACAAAATGAGAAAACTCCAAAAAGGCAATATCGATTGTGCATAATATATTGTGTGTACCTGAATGATATTAAGGGGCGAAAATGGAAAAAGAGTAGTCGTTTTTTTGTCTTTAAAAAAAAACACTCTTGATCATTGCTGCACTGGTTCCTATTTTTTTCTTTGTACAGGTAGTGTTCCCTTTTTTTATTGTAGTGTATAGTGTATTAACTTAATAACTTTATACATTATACACAAATCATCATCGTTTTATTGGTGATTTTAAAAAAAAACACCCACACATTTGAAATAACACAATGCATTGGATATCAAAAAGCTAATGTTAAAATTTTACTTTCCCTTTCGTTTAATTTAAACCCGCTTTTTTCGCTCATCATAGAAAACGAAACAGGGTGTGTAAACTATAATTTACGATAAAGGTATTACCGTGTTTACTCGATGTTCTGTTACCTTATACATTGTGCTTATTTTATTTCAAAAAGTAATTACCGACTTTATCGTCTCAAAGGTTGACCCCAAGCTTCAAGTAATTTGTTTTAAAAATATGCACCAGATGGTCCAAATAAAAGTGCAATATATACTATGGATGAACTCATATTGTGGGTTGAGAGCTTCTGTTGCTCATATAGCATAATATATTTTACTTTAGGTTTTGGTGGTAATAATCGGGACGGATTGCGTTGGTTTAGGGACTTTCAATTTGTACCACCCATCCTCTAAGTCTAACCATTGGTTTGAGTTGGTTTCCATCTTGTGTGTGCTGATGTGGATCATAAGGGCTAATAAACTGAAGGGCCCACTGTTTAACGGACAACACAACTTTTGGACAGACTGTTTTTTATTTCATTTAATTATCTTTTGATATGGATAGCAAGCTGAATATATGGATAATTATATCGGGATATTGGAAGCTGGATTATTAGAAATTGCATATTGAGATTTTCAACGTTTTTCTAGAATGGTGCCCTTGTCCTAATTGAATGAATATTGATACCATCCACAATAATTCGTCCTAACAGCAATAACCCCTGTATGGTTTTGCTGTGTTATAGATCGTCTTAATTAAATGGTTTGACTGACTCCATACACCATGGGTGCTGTTAATGCAAAGGGCATGTATGTTATCGACCTTCGTACCCATTAACGGGATCAATATCAAAATCTCGTTTAAGCGTATTGGCTTCGCAAACACGGAACACTCAATCAGGAAAAATGGTTTGAATCATGGACAAATATCTTTGGCATATACTCCGCTTTAAACAAATACATTTTCACAGTCATGTAAATATTGAGTCAAATCGCCAAAAAAAGAAGACGTACGTTCTTCTTGATTTTTTAAAAATACATTAATTATTAAGCCGAGCTTTTTCTTATTATCTGAGTTTTTCGCGCCATTTATTATTTATACAACTGAATTATGATCAGGTTATAGCTACAGCGTAAGCGAAATAGTGCAATACACAAATGGACTTTGAATATTAATCTTTCATGAATCATCGGTGAATGTTTATTAACTATGTACTTTGGATCATTGAAATGATAGTCCTAATGGCTTTAAAGCGTACATTTTGTAAGAAGTATACATTTTCTGAAATATAGGTGAATTTCTGCAACGAGGTTATTAGATTTAAGACGACACTGGAGAAGGTCGAAAGTTCGTCTCAATAAAGATGATATTTTTACGTCGAACTTGACAACGTGATATAGGCCTGTTTGAATAAGTGGAAAGTGGCCACCGTATATTTATTTGAATTAAGGCACTGATTTTCCGAATGTCAAGTCGTGCTGTGAAATACAAGTGAAGAATAAAACAGACTTCGATGAACATTTTTTTCTTCTGAAGCATGTAGATGAACACCTTGCTTTCTTCATAGATCACAATCGCCTCGTGTACAATATGCGCCATGGGAATCTCAACACATTACCAGACTAAGTAAATACATGTATACTGCATGTTAATACCACATCAGCAGATAAGTGTGTAACTAGTTCCAGGTATGAGTCAACAATAGTTTACTCAACCATCGACCAACCCTCCTTTGCTCATCTAATCGGACAAGCGTAACTGTTTCAAAGACGTTCACATTTTGGGGACTTTGACGAACCTACAGTGCCCATCAAATTTATCAAAATATGCGGAACATGAAGATAACTAATCAATTTCAAATCCGACCCTCTCTCCTCTCTTGTTATATTTTGTACGTCTCGTTTCTATTCGATAAGAGGGTGGGGGAGGGGGGGGGGGGCTGTCATGTGCCCCAGGTCTACGCCCCTACCATTTCAATAGAACTAATCAAGTCAATAAAATAAGTAAATTATCATTTTTGTGTGCATTCTAACAAATTAAATAAGACGAGTTATACTTCTCCCAAGGAATAATTGAGTATTATGCCATGATTCCTTACCAAACTACTTGTACATTCTTCAAAGTCATGGGAAGCAAGTAATATAGATTTTATAATTCATCGCATAAAGATCATATACACAAAAGTATATTTTTGACGGTTGAATGAATGTATAGGAAGTGATACTCTTCGACATCAACAGAAGGTCGTTACAGATTTTGTTCACGAATAATTTCACTTTCCACATGCATATTAATAGGATGGGGGAATGAGCGTTCGATATCCATATAGCTTACGATTACTCTCTGCATGTGAAGGGAAAATCAATAAATTTATATTGATCTTGAATTTTACTCACTAGTTCTATACTGCAGTCAACCATGTTGGATTCAACATTCAATTATAGTAACAGCTGGCATGTTATATGAGCCAATTTAGCCGATGTAATGTAGTGGAGATAATGTGCTATCTCCTTTCGGCTTCTAAAATTGCAGTTGCAAAGTATTCACTGAAAATGCTAATCGGTGCCTCTTCTATAAAATAATCACACATTGAATATAGTTCTAAAGAATTTTCAGGGAAGATGAATTAGGTCTTATAATTATTGAGTGGATTAAATGACTATCTAATATGAGTTATGACTCGTGTTTGTTTTTTTTTGAGGGGGGGGGGGGAACCAAAAAAGCCACACACAAAAAGTAAAACAGTAACTCTGCCGCTACGTGTCACATAATGAATGATGGTATCAATAAAGATGTGAAAACCAAAACCCAACGACCGTTATGTAGTGTAATTTTATTTCTTTTACTTATACTGCGTTGCCGTTGGTGTATATAAGATGATGTTTAAAAAAATTACAAAAAAAGTATAGCAGGGGCGGCACTAGACTATCTTAAAGGGGGAAGATGCGCAATTCTCAAAACCGCTCTGGTATAAATTACCAGTGTTCCCATGTTTTTCGAAAACATTGGAGCGTTGTGTCCCAAATCTCTGACGAGGTATAAGGGAAAAAAGAAGGATGGTTTAATCATATTGATTTTTGTTGTTGCAATATTAAGAAATCACCCTCTGCCCCCCCCCCCCCCCCCGTAACATCGCGCTGACAAGTAGGGCATTTGAAGATAATGCTTGTTGATATATATTACCATGGATGTTTCGCTTTGCCTTTGGGCATGATGAGTGAATTTTTTTTTTTCTTCTTCTCTTTGAAGAGTTCAATATTTCTCGATTGAATGCCAACATCCAAGAGCATGACGTATATTGATTCGGGAAGGAAAAAAAACCTCGTTATCGAGATAGGTCAGTGACTAAACCATGGATACAAGCTCGTAAAATTATAACGTATTATAATGAGAATATGAACTCGAAAGGTTGGGGGGAAATGATTAAAAGTCACAGTTAATAAAACTTCGACATACAAATTTCTCTCTCAAAATACATCGTTCCAGAGGAAACCGTTCTAAATATAAACAAGACAAAGAAGATGTTGGCCCGTTAGTTCGCAGCTAGGCAGGAATCTTTTGTCTACGTATCTGCAAGGAAGATCCAGTTAAGCACATGCCTGACATATTTTCTCCTGGCGGCATCGAAGATGGTACAAAGGGAATGAGCTAGATAGGACTCCATCTCTTAAAACTTCTTGGTATGACAGATAGACCCTATATAATGTAAAAGAACAGGCAAAGCTCGTAAGCATTCCAGCAACATCGCAAATCTACAAAAGTATGCAATTTCAATTACAATTTAATAGGCAGAACCAGACAGGGAGCAGTGAAAGGGGGAGGATTTAATTGGAGGTGAGGACAAAGATACTGAAAATTTCCTCGACAAATTATTCGAGTAGCAAAAAATTCAAAATCTCATCGACAAACATAATCTGTCTACCACTCTATCGTAATGTTAATTGATAATATTCATCAGCACGATTCAAGAAGACACAGGCCGTTATTTACAGGGGAACTTACCCCAAAGAATAAGTGTAGATATTCTGTAAAACGTGATGAATTCATGCCTTTTGATGTACAATAAATCTTACGAACGTGTACAAGAGATATATAAGATTTCTTGGCATGATGTTATGCTTTTTGGGCGCAGCCATTTTTTGAAAATGTGAGGTACCAGTTGGAGTTGTACATGCACCAAGCTTTAATTTTTTACTTCTCAATGAGGGAAAATCATAGCCGAGAAAGTATAAATTACATTTGGTGAAAAATATATAATAGGGTAACAATTGTTTTTGTAACTCATTTATTTAAAAATTGCGGTTGAAAATCTTTTTCATTATGCGAAACCTTCACCCCAGAAGAGCACCAACTTATTTATGCAATATGCGTTCTGGCAATTGGAGTACAAAGGATAATAGCCGGTGAATGAAACGCTTCAACACCACAAACACTTTGGAAGGAAGCATCCATAAATTTGAATATACATTTAGTTGATAAACGACTCCGCATAATATTATAGTACGTCATGCAATCAAGACAATGGCGATGCCCATGTCTTGCTGAGAAACTGTACTTTATTCTTGCTATATGCCTTTCTCTTACACTTTGGTGGGGAATCTTGTAGATTGATGGGCAAGAATGCAATAAATCTCTCATAATAACCAAACTTATTCTGTGGGGTTAGTTCTGTACAAGAACAAGTACGGACAATCAGCGAACCACAACGAATCCGTATGCGACTGCGATCGATGCTGCTGGTATAATTGTTCTTCGTCATCAGTGCAGGGGCGAGTGATGTAACAGGACGAGAAACCGATCGTTATTTTAAAAGTTGGAAACTTGGAATGACATACCAAGGGATGAAGAGCATGAAGAGATACAAATTACCAGAGGGTGTATGCCCATGAATGAAACATGATTGCATGCCTTGCAATATTTAGACTTTCAACATGTTTCTAGACATTTCAACGTCAATCATAACAAGACGATTCCGACGAGAGAGCAGGATGAGTTAACATGCTCAAGACCATCTTCTTCTTTTTTCGCCCTACCTATGCATTAAAGGGCAGAATAGCATCCTTTGAATCTCACCTGAGTGTACTTTTTCAGTTTTATTTTATTAAAGATGAGAGTAAAGCGCTAGAGGTCTACCTGTGGGAAGTGAAATATGTATGAATTTAGCGGGGAAATGTGATGAAGGCCTACCAAATTTTGGGTACAAAGAAGAAGATCCAAGCTTGAGATTGAGATAAATAAGTGATTCCAATATTGTGAACGTGTGATGCAAACTTGAGGCTCAGCTGGTATCATCTTACCGATGCTAATGGCATGACAATATCAATACTATCCCCACGTAGGTAGAGAGGTGGTAAGTCATTAAATAGACACACCTGCAAGCTGTGCCCCATCCATTATGATGTATATCACACTGGTACAGATGCCTATATACTGATAATGACATGAAACACTGGCTTTTTTTGGATTGATTGCTCAACTTACAGTCATATACAACAAAGGCAAATTTCATTGATAATCATGATAATATTAGAACTTCCTAAATAATGTATTCATCATCGTGGTGCACCAATAGTGTTTCCGTTACTCAAACTAATTATTTTGAAGAAAAAAGTGATCATCAAATCAAAGAAAATGTAAATTATGCATACCGGACCACCAAATGAAACTAATTTGTTTATATTATTTTGTAAAAGTTTGATGAAAGGACTTTTATACATTCAGGTCCAACATAATTATAAATATTGCCCATATTACTTTGCCACTTTTTCAAAAGAAGAAGAAAAACCGCAGGAAGAAGAAGAAGAAGGAACAAGAAGAAGAAGAAGAAGGATGAGAATAGAGTGAGAGAGAGAGAGAAAAAAAAGGAGAGAGAGACACACCCACCAAGAAGGAAATCCAGGTTTTTAGTTGCAGAATAGGAAATAATGTTTATTCATGTAGCCTGATTATGGATCAAATAATTGTTTGGATATTTTGGACCTATATGATCGTCTTTAACAACGGTTCGTTAAATCTTCAGGGTTATACCTTTGTGTCTATATAGCCTATAAGATACAGCAGCCTCTTCACAGTAAGTTGTAGAGAAATAAAAGCAGAATAAAAGACTGTGGAGGAGCGAGTCAACTTCCTGAGCTGGAAGCATGCCTCTGATACGAAGCATCGATTGGACAGTGTATGGAATGTGTGTTCATTTTGTAGGTCTAATTGATTGACAACAGATCACTAATCATCCCTTTTCAGTCCCTCAGACAATTGGACATAATTACTTGCTTCTTAATTTTTCCTGTTCAATTTATTGTATTATTACCTAACAATCATCTCATAAATGTCATTCTCCTGTAGAATATCCCCTCAATCTTTCTCTGTCCGCTTCACTTTTCTCCCCCCCCCCCCCCCCTGTCAACAAACTTGATACTTCCCTCTCTGTATCACACCTTCTCTTTTCCCCTCCTCTCAATATTATTTCATGATTATATTGTATACAGAAAGTTGTACCATATCTTCAAATTATAAATGTTTTTGTACTTATTTCATTCCATGGCCCTCGGGATGCTAAGTGGATTTTCTTTAAAAAATCAATATAATTTCAATTGAAAATTCTCTGTCTACGAACGTGTTATATCTAGCAAATTTCCATCCAATTCTCTGTGATGATGTGCAACATCTTTAGTTCAATCTCTTTTATTATTTGATATTATGTTATATTTTCCAACGAAATTTTCGTTGAAATATCCTTCATTAATCACTCTTCCCACATTGTGTTTATACAGGCCAAGGCATTGGACGGTGACTACTGTACGAAGGAAGAACCATCTTTATTGGTTCGGATTGAGTTTCTAAACGTGCAGGACGTCGCCTGTGTGATGACGGACTACCCTACTCTTGATTTCGAGAGGTTTCAGCTTTACCACACCAGGTAAATTATGGAAGGCCAATCCTCGACAGGAGAGAAGCGTAGCAATATCCAACTCTACCCCCTTCCTCCCTCTCATTGTTGTTTAACTGCATATGTAGGCCCCTAGGAGTTTCCTTGACATTTTAGAAACAAATATACAGAATTACAGATTAAAAAGTTTCTCGAGGTTTTTAGTATTTGGCACTAATCTTTCATACAAAATGGTAAAGAAGAAGAAGAAGAATAATAAGACAAAATATTATAATTCGACTCATAAGGAATGAACTGCTGTTGAAGTATGGCATCATTACAATAGACCACTGTGAAGTTTGAAGTTTGAAGTTTGAAATTTGAAATTTCGAATGGAACAAACATGGAGTCAGAAATCATTTAGATAAAAACGGTCGCACCTACATTTTTTAGCAGATAAAATGCTGGAAACAAAAATGAATATTACAATGCATGACTTACCGATTATAATCAATTCGTTGCCAAGCTTGAAACAAGAAAATGTGGACGTTCTTTTGTTTTTGTGTATAACTATAATTTCATTTCCAAATGCTCAATGGCACCAGCAGTGAGAAAAAGTAACAATTTTGCACGTTGCAATATGAATTACGTTCATACTTGATTTATCAGAATAATATTGATGAATATTAAAATACACCATTATTTTTCCTTGTATATCCTGCTAGGGAGGGACTGAAGCGATGTCTAAAGCAGAATGATGTACTCGTACGAGAGATCGAGAGCTTACAGGGCCGTCTCAACAGTGCCATGAAGGAGAATAAAGACTCGCGTGATCTTGTACAAGATTTCCAGAGACTGATCAAGGTAAAGCAGTATAAACATATACGCACACTTTGGTTGATGTATCTCGTGGGCTTAAAGAAAAGATTGAGTTCTGGGGAGAGATAACAAATAATTTGTGAGCATTATCTTTGTTATTAATATGCACGTGTGGAAGAACATCGAAGAAAGAAATTAATATTCCCTGAAAACTTGTGAAAAGCATGGCTCTTCAAATTCCTTCATATTCTACATAATGACAAGTAACAGCTTTAAAATGACTGTGCCGAAATTCTTATAATTTTGATGACTCCAGAACCTTGCAGTACACATCAATACACGATATATGATCAACTTTTTCTGATCGATTCCACACCGTTTCTTTCACAATGCAATCGCATGACCAGAACTCAACTTTATCTTTAAGTAACTTTAGGAAGTGTCCATTAAGATGCAGACCCCATACTCCCGTAGTGGTCCTACTAATGTAGTATATTATTATTTCTACATTATTGTGTTATGAGTCTGTATAATCTGTAATCATCGTGAAAAACAGAGTAAAATTTTAATTAACAATATATTTGTTTGTTTAATGATGAATATAAGGATCTGAACATAATTAGACAACTACAAATCGATCATTCAGCAGCGTCATGCATGTGCACATTGAATTTAAAAAAAAACGAAACCATCTATTGATTTTCACTTCATGCGTTGGATAAGCTGTCGACTGAACATTATTTGTCTTCATTAGTCATTTAGTATTGTTTGGCTATTTTGTGATCTATTGTATAAGTAACCTCACCTTCCCATGTATGTCCCACATCCCGATCTACAGCATCCTATCCCACCGCTGTCACCCACTTACAAATTGTGATCAAAAATACATTTTTTTGTTTGATGAATATATAGATCGGAACATAATTTTGACAACAAAAAATCGAACATTCAACATTGTCATGTGCACATTGAATTAAAAACCATCTGATTTCCACTTCATGCGTTGAATAAGCATTCGACAGTTAAATTGAAGATTTATCTTCATAAGTCATATATTTTGTGATCTCTTGTAAAAGTTGTAAGTAACCTCACCTTCCCATGTATGTATGTCCCACATCCCGATCTACAGCACCCTATCCCACCGGTGTCACCCACTCCCGACAGTGGTCGCAATACTCAATTGATGAACTGGCTTCTACAACAAGACTCAATACCCAGCAAGGTTCGCCTCCGTCTCTCCTTGTGTTGTCTTTATGTAACGGGTATTGTGTGGGTTTATATCTGAGTATTAAACAATCACCATCTTCTGTTGAAGTTTACATCATGCACCATAAACGTAATATTCTTTTCTGTGCGTGTGTTTGTGTGTTTTTGTTGCCTATGTGTATAATTTCTGTTCATCGACTTATTGAGTATTTGTCTTCATAAGTCATTTTGTATTGTATGGCTATTTTGCGAACTATCCTAATGTATCTATCCCATGTATGTCCCACATCCTGATCTACAGCACCCTATCCCACCGCTGTCACCCACTCCCGACAGTGGTCGCAATACTCAATTGATGAACTGGCTTCTACAACAAGATGCAATACCCAGCAAGGTTCGCCTCCATCTCTCCTTATGTATTTATGTAAAGGGCATTGTGTGGGTTTATATCTTGCACCTGGGGTGTTTCACAAAGATCCTAAGTTAAACTTTTCTCCAAGTTGGACTTAACAATTATGAAAAGCCGTTAGCATCATTGAAAAAAATTTGTAAAAATTATTTTAAAAGGCATAAAATGTTGATTCAAATCATTCACATTTTCTATTATCATGGGAGATTTCATGTTTTTGATGTGGAATTTATGAAAAGTCTAAAATGCTTGGATTTTGCTTTTGAATATATTTCATTATAAGGCAACAAATGGTTCTCCATAATTTGAAATCCCAACTTAGCGTTAAGTTCGACTTAGAATCTTTGTGAAACACCCCCCTGGTATCAATATTAAACAATCACCATCTTCTGATGAAGTTTATAACATGCACCACAAATGTGATATTCTTTTGTGTGCGTGGGTGTGTGTGTTTTTGTTGCCTACATGGATAATTTTCGTTCATTGTTTTTGTGTTAATGGTTCATTTCATGTTTAAGTCCGTTATTATTTTATGGTTCCATGGATTCACCGAACTTGCTTTGCTTCTTTGTATTGTACGTTTTAACTGTTTATGTCTTTATTATTTTCTGATACATGTGACTTCACTTTGGATAAAATACAATGATTTTGATCATCATAATTCGCCCATCATATATCATTTCACAGTATTTATGTGTCAGTTATGTATATAATTCTGTATTTTTCTTTTTTTCTTGTCTTTTATGAGTTTTAACGATTATCATCTCCTAACCTCTGTATGTCAAATAGCAACCAAAAAATTAAAATATCGACACACAAAAAAAGACGCCAAACTGCTCTCAAGTACTATTTTACATTATAGATGTTTTTTGTGTGGTTGGTTTGTACATAAATTCATTTTAAACACGCAAAAAAACAAAACACTTACTGTAATCTTTAAGGTAATACGTAATGATTTAGAAATTTGTATTTCATTGTGTTTCTTTGTTTTCAGAGAGTGCTTCGTATGCGCAATATACTTGGAGGATGGAGAGATTTCACATTCCATTTTGAAAGAAAAAGTTCTTTGTTTTCATTTAATATCCGCTAATTTCTACTTTCTAGACACTTTTGATAAATTATGTGCTATATATAATGTCTCTAAAATGTACGATACATTTTTTAACATCATTTTTTGTTTGTCTTCCAAGCACTTTTCTTATCATTTAACCTTTACTTTCAGATGTCCCGACAGACTGCCTTATTTTACCAATGCTTGCAACTTAACTCATATTTCTATATATTGTGCTTTAAAGTTTTTCACTTGTTCATTGTTGTATTGGTGTTAAAATGGTATTGATGTGATATATGTAATATATATATATTATGCTACATGTTACTTCGTGTATTTTTATGCAGAATATTTTGCTAATTTTGTTAATTAATTGTTGCTGTGTAATAATGGGCTTATATAACTAAATCGACAGAATATTAATTTCTAACAACACGATTATTTTGTATTCTTATATTAACAGGGTTGCGCCGTTAGTGAATGGATACTGTTAAAATTACTGGTACAAATCGAATGCAATAACACATATATAATTATTAGACAAAATTACTTCAAGTAATATATAAACATTATCAAGTGAATTACCTGTATATTTGGATTTAAGAAAACTAGAACCATACGCAAGGTTTTATATCTTAGAGTTGTGAGTCATGTAAAATATAGCAAACAGTAATGTCAAAATCTTTCGATATAGAGACTGTACAAGGACAGTAGGTTTATACAGCCATGTACATGTTGGATACTTAGCCCTGGTTCAGGTATAAAATGCTTTATGTCGACTCATAACTAGTTTATGAAGGGAATAATTTCCATAAATGTCCAATGTTGAATAAAAGAGAAATTCCCCAAATTTGCCTCTTCAAAAATGTTTAGTAGAGTATTTTTTAAATTTTTTTTAAAGGTCACTTTTGATCCTCTGTTCAGTCCAAAATACAAATATGGTATCACTCCACTATTATAATGGAGAGATATCAACAATAACCAATTATCTCAAGACACAAAAATAGTGAAGCTACCCAAGAACTATAGCGTTTATATCATTCTGTCCGTTCGATTTGGCTTAATTTTTAATATACAGACGATAAAAATCATAGTTGACGGACAGCACTAGAGAAAGACGGCCATCGAGAGCGATAATTTTGGTCTGGTGAATCCTCAATTTGTTGTGGTCATAATCAAAATTCTTGGTCTCGTGGGCTGTCGGCCAACGCTAGCTCTTGGTTCTATTCATACTCAATTAACAAATTGGTGCGATGTACCGTCGACTTAAGATGATACAAAGTTAAAAAAGTTATCTTAATGTCATTATATTATTGTAATTGATCCCACATTATTTTACTAATCTTGTAACCCCTAAAAAGGCTAATTTTTATTTTGCAACCATTGTATCTTACAGAATGAGAATCCTGGTGATCCAAACAAGCAGTTAATAGCCCCGTCTGCCCGACCAGCTTCAATCTCCTCTTCGCCAACACTACCAGTTCAGCCTCCGGTCCCTAGACCCCGTGGTGTTAGAGGACCACCCCCTCGTCCTCCACCCAGGGCCTATTCACCGGTGGCTACAGACCTGGTCAGCACACGACAGTTCACCTACACACCTACTAATACACTATCGCAAGCTATTTCACTCGCCTCACCACCACCCGTTGCTAATTCGACAGGACTGGGAATGGCAAGTGATCAACAGAGATTGGCAGTTCTCAACTCCAATGACACTGCTTTTAAGAGGTTCTCCTTCACGGGCATCAATGTTACTCCGGCCATGATATCGAATCAGGCCGCAGAGACTGTCAGAAACGTGGATGTTTCCGCTCAAAGCTCATCCATGAGAAAGGAACCAGTATCACCACAACGATCAACACTTCACCAAGAGAAACCTCCTTCCACAAGTTCTTCTTCATCGGTGGTTATGTCCAAGATTGGAAATGGTGGTTCTTCTCGAGGTTTTGCTCTTGCGAGAATGACACGACCAAATGTGAGTCAATCACAACCAAATGCGAACCACTCTGCCCCACAACAATCACAACATTCTCCAATAGACCAACCCGTCAAGTGGCCCACTGGTATGGCCCCTCCAACATCATCCCGATCAACAGGAGAGCTGGAAGGAAAACCTTCAAGCCCTAGCCACCAAGCCTCGCAGCATCTCTCAAATGGAGATATGGGGTTAAACTCGGAGCTGCCAGGTGGCTTTCAGACTCATCTTCAGCAGTCATTTAGCAATCCTAACATCAGTACACATTCAGAGGCAAATGGCCAACCGTTGGTCGGTCTAACAAATGTGTCTCTGAAGGATTCTCAGGTCACTTCCAGCAAGCCTTCTGCCATGATCTCAAATGCCCCACAACGACCTTTATCTGCAAATATGTCAAGAGACTTTGAGTACTCTCCAGTTCCCCGGTCTGTTGCCAACAGGCGCTCACCAGTACCCGAGCAACAGGAACATTATCCTCCTGGCCCACAAGAAACAAGTACTGGTTTGTATCAGCCTGTCGTCACAAGAGACCAAAAATCCAAGTCAAATTCAAGTAACACAGAAGCACCAAGATATGTAAAGTCTACACCATCTACCCCGAACAAGACGTCTAGTCGTAAGCCAGTAGTAACCACATCGAAGTCTACTCCTAACTCTCCTACTAAACATCCTCCTGGTCATGTCCAACATACGGGGTATGATCAACAGCCGACAGGGAACATCCAGTTACAACGGTCACAGCACCATCAACCAGCTCCGCCAGAGTCACACCCAGACCATGAGACCCGGATAGGTCTTCCACAGTTTGTAGTCAACCATCAAGTCTCTACAGATCGCTTGGTAAACAACGTAAACCCTGGACAACCTTATGCGTCAGTGCAGTCGGGGATTGCAAGCGAGGCGATGGTGAACTCACATAGGAGTAGTTTCCCTGGAACTGAATCGTTAAGTAATGGCATTGAGCAAGTTGATGGGAGGCAGCAAAGACCACATAGTGTTGTTGACGAGATGATGCAAATCAACACTGACCCAGTGGTAAACTCAAACGAACATTGGTCTTTGCCTAGCATAGAACAACGTCGACGTATGGGAGTTATTGAAACGAGTCTGTAGGTATAGCGTAGAACAATATCAGATAACAAATTGGCTAGTTATCACAAAAAAGTCATTGGTTTACGATTGCAGATGTTCACATTGTGCAGTGTGATGTGAGCATCGAGTTGTTTAATTTTGCAGGTTCACCATCAATTAATGATTTGATTTTGATTAAAAGACACGACACGACAATCTATTTTGTAATTTTCACTTGTCTTTCAATTTTGATTGATTGTTCAAAATGCCTCAGTCGACGACTATGGTTCCACGTAGACACTTTTATTTCATTACTATACATACATAATGTTCTTTACTTCCATCGCCATAATTATTGAGTATCATTTAAAGCGAATTTTCAAACTTGGTATACGATGTACAGTGTAGTTCTAAGGTACAGGTAGTTGCATGTTTGGCCATCAAGTAAAAAAAGTCACATAAGTTAATTCACATGAAAATCATGGCAACGGCTCACAAGAACGACAGTCAACGAGACCGACAACGTCGATCTCGCCTGTCTTCTGATAAAGTTATCTGATGGTTCACGAGACCGATATTGTCGGCCTCGTAGGCTGCCAGCCTCTGAAATGTCACGGTAACCATGAGTTTCTATCCCGATGTACGCTGAACATTAGATTGTGCACTATGAGTTTGACTGCTCTTAAAATCAACAGTAAGGAATTATTTTTCATGTCAAAACAACAACATTTGGCGATATTCTAGAATCAGCACGTTTTAGGCTCCATATAGAAAAGTTTCGCGATATATTGAAAGAATTGCAGTTGTTTCGGTGCATATATCTTTTACGATATTGATTTCTTGGTTAATAACTTTGTCATGAACTTCTTGAAATATTTTAGATACTAAAAAAAATGTATAGACCAAAGTTTGTATCATGAAGGAGCCTTAATACGAGAACACACATAATAGTTGTTACCTTATTATAGCCTCATTGAAATACTGAAACAGGACGTTTTATAATCAACATTAATCACGTTTTCGCGAAAAGATAATGGAGGGGGTTGATTGTATAAAATGATCCGTTCGTTCAGTTAAAAAGGTTTTTTTCCCAGTACATATGCCACAATCATGATTGTATTACTAAATACCTCGTGTCTCAATTTTGCGAAATCTATAATAAATTCTCAATGAACATAACTTGCTTACTGTGATGAAAGCATACAATTATAATTATATATATATATGTATATATGTGATTGCTAAATTTGCCATTCTGGTATTCAGTTAAGAATGTTCAAATTGGTGTAAGTGTATATATTAAGTGCATTTGTATATTATGTTTGATAGAATATTTATCTTTTGGATGTTTTCTACCGTTTTTATTTGTTCTTTCTGCTAGGTATTTGTAGTCGATATCTGATAGATAGATCTTGCTTTCTTTGCGTTCAAGTACTTAAAATCAAAATGATACAATCCTAGGTTACGAGATTGCACCTAACTTGCCGAAAACCATGCTTAAATATTTAGAAATATTTCAGAAAACGTTTGACGTTGTAGTGACCTGTATTTTATAGAAGCTGACGATCAATATACCAAGTGAAAACAATGTCTAAATGTGTTATTCTTCCTTAGTTCCTTATGCAAGGTTTAGTCATGGACCTATTAAGACCATGGTTTAGTGTTGTGTTGAAATTATTACATGAAGAGATGTGCCTTCTTTATTGGGACCATGTAGTTGTTGTTTTCAAACACTATGGTTGACGATTGAAATGATTAAAAAAAGTGCCATTTGTAAGTTTCATCCTACGGTGATAAAAATGGTGCATTGTGAAGTTATATTTCACAATATTTGATATTTGATTTTTACAATTTGATATGATTGTAATTATTGATAAATTTGTGCAGCTTTTATGATAATGGATTACTTCTCTGGTTTTTTTAAATCTCAATGAATGTTATTTTCACTACAAGCATCCGAAATTGCACGAGGTATTATTGAAAATAATGCATGGATAAATATCTTCAACCTCGAAATTCTGAATGAGTGATTATTTCAAAGAAATTCTTTGTATTTGGAAAGATGAATTGACAAGCTGTTCATGGGACAAACCTGAGTATAGATTCAAAAATATATAACAAATATATTTGTAATTGGGGAAGACCGGGGAAAGACATCTTGTAATATTATAATGTCCCGCGATTTCTCCCGACAGCATCGTACGTACTCTGTGGGGGTTAGAAATAACTTTAAACCAAGTGTATGGGACTTCGTTCATGGTTATCCCATTAATGAAACTATTTGAGATATGTACTTGGGGTGCCTCACACGCCTCACAAGACCTCTAGCTTAATAGCTTAAGCAAATGGTTGTCTCAATTATCGGATGCCTATCTCACCATCAAGCCCATGCAGCAGACGTGGTCAGCTGGATAATATGCAAGAAGATTGGATGTATCATGTTTGGTATACCTTCTTAATAAAAGGACAATTTCATGCCCGTGAGTATACGACACTACCATCTTATTACTTGTGCAATGTATTATGTTAATGTTCCTTGAAGAGGAGTGAAGCGATAGAAAAGGTTAACGAACAGTTATGCCTCTCGGCCTAGAGATGGAGAGAGAGGGAGAAGTGAGCGTGGGGGATGGGAAGAAATAGAGGGAAATAAGAGATGTAGAAAGGAGATAGCGAGGAGAGAGAGAGGAATAAAAGAAGAGAGAATAGAAGAGAAAAGTAAAAAGGAGGGGGAGGGGAGAGAAGGGAGTGAGAGAGAAAAAGAGGCAAAAAGAGATTGGGGGAGAGAAAGAAAGTGAGTAAGGAGACAGAAAGATACGGCTGGAGAGAGGGGGAGAGAGAGAAGGGAAGGGAGAGAGAGCCTGGAGACGGGAAGAGAGTGAGAAAGAGAGAGGGGGAGGGGGCAGAAAGTGACGGTAAGATGCATGGCTAGAGAAAGGAGGGAAGAGAGAGACAGACAGAGACAATGAGTGTTAACTATAGAAAGAGATAGAGATGTTCCATTTACATGGATCTATATCAACAGACATCAATACACTTTTTATTTAAAAGGAATCACAATATTACAATGCGCATACATTGAATGTTAATGTATATTTTTTAGAAAGCACATCGCTCTTATAAACCTCAGTAACAACCGCTATTCGACCGATTGTCGGCCATTCAAGATAATGTATTTTTGTGTCAGCCTCGTTGGTATGACTAGTGTATGAAAGAGATGCTCCGGAGAAACACCTCGGGCATTTTGTCCCAGCCAAATTTTTATTCAAAATTCTTGCATTGTTCACTTTAATCAGTCGTTCATCCAAACCAATCAAGTCATTTGTTTCTTCCCATTTTCACCCAAATAAATCGCTCATGTCATTCAATCGTTCACTCATTCAATTCTTCACTTCAATCACGCTTGATTCAATAACGCCAATAGGCCATTTTCGTGAGGTAATCAAATTGAATGCAAACGTCCGTTTCAAGTGTCTCATTACGAATGATTGTAATTTCGTCAATAGTACACATAGGAAGAGGGCAAGCTATATCGTTTGTCCGACCTTGCAACAACATTACTAATGTACGCAATTTGGAATTTTTAACCAAGATGCAATAATATATAGCAGGCGAATGTAATAAACTAGTCGCCAGGTAAACGCGAGTAAATTTGAGTACATTTTAAAAAGTCTATTGCATTCTCATCTTCACTTCAGTAATTCATTTCATGCAATCATTAATTTTCTTCAGTTTTTCACTTCAATCGTATCCTTCATTCACTTGTTTACTCCTTTGAATCGTTCATGTATTTGATCATCACTTCAATCAATTTCTTAAATTTTCACTTCTACGAGTCTCGGTCATTCTCTTCAACTCTTCCCATCATTTAATCGTTTTCTCATTTGAATCGTTCACGTCTTTCATGTTCAATCATTAAGCTTTTCACTTCAATCAAATTTCTTAAATTTTAACTTCTTTCATTCACTTCAACTATCCCACCATTCACTCGTTCCCTCATTCACCTGCTCACTCCTTCCATGCACACACTCATTGCACTCTTGATCATTCAACCATTTATTTTTCATTTTTTCAATAAGGCCTAAAAAAAAAGATGTTGTATTACCCTTTGCGACCGACCCCAAAATCTTGAAATCTACGGTCGGCTTTAATTTTTTTTGCTGAAAAAAAAATGTATTGAAGCATTCAAAACTGAGAAATATCAGCCCAAAGAGGGAGTAAAAAAAAGTTTAAAAAATAAAAAATTCCGCCGACCGACCCATTTTTTGGCACCTGAAGGGCAATGTACAACATATTTATTTTTTAGGCCTTATAAGTAACTCAATGTGTAGTTCACCCAATAATTCATCTCAATACAATTGCAATCTTTAAGCAGTATCAAATGTCACACAAGAAATTAAGGACATTAATAGAGAGCTGTGAGCATTTATTGAAGCAGTAACTGACGGAACAAACATTCAAGAAATTAGTTCACCGATTTACAAGGAACCATGATGCTGAGTAGTCGGCTAGTAGACATTATTTTCAACAATGTATATTTCTAGCTGAACGATTCAGCACAATAATCAAACATTTGTATATTTAGCATCCATCCATCAACTGTTGATGTATAACAAAACAGTCTAAATCAATAAGACTTGACAACTCATCAGATAAGATATGATTCATAATTTGTTGGTAGTTTAACTCACAATTTAATCAAATTATTAACAAATTGCCAATAACGTTACTTGTTAGGCCTCATAATGAAGATATGGTGCTGTATGCAAAAGTAACTTAAGTTATCGATCATCAAGCTTCTTTTGATGAATAATTTCAAGACAGGCAGTCTTGTCCTTCTTAATCAAAGAAGCTTTATAGATGCCACATGAACAATCTTTAAGCAGTTTAATACCCCAACCCTTTTTTCTTGATAAATGTTTTTCACTTGTGTGTTTTTATCAGAAACCATGAATGGTTGCAAAGATATCACAATACTTCTACTCGGTTAAATCGTGTATTTACCCTCACCTCTACTATTTACAGAAATTTGTAGGTTCTTACGAGCAAAAAAAATCTACATCCTACCCTCTCATTCTAAAACTACTGCCGGAAAGAAAATCACTTCTTATCTTTTAGAAATGAAGCAATGTCATGAAAGGTCGCTTTACAAAAAACAGAGAAATTTCACTATTACGTTAACAATGTGACCATAAGTCACTCTAATAGAGTTTAAAGTGAAATAAGCTAGAATGATAAAGCTGATTTAAAGGTTCCCAAGTAAGGATTCTATCTTGGTTTCCAGCTCAGAACGCTTAGCTGTAGTAGCCTTGTCGATGTCGACGTATTGGTTCTTGGAGAACTTGCCAGACATGACTTTCTCGGCGTTGGTAATGGCTGCTTGGATCAGCTCCTTATGCTGACGGCTCAACTTCTGCACCTCATTCATCTGTAAAGCAACAAAGAAAAGAAATATTCATAGAGGACAGATTTCATAAGTTACAAGTTGGACATTGATTATCTGTTCATTTATATAATTATTTTATCTTAACGTTACTCTATGTGGAGAACTATCTGGATGATATTCATGGAGTAGTAAGTAGATCTACTTCCATTAAAGCTGTTCGTGCGTGGGTATATAGTCGTTCGTGAAGTAGGCAACCTGGTGAACACTCGGCCAACAGGTATTATGCTCCCGTACAGACGTACGCATAAAGGGACACTGGTACGCATGGGAGCGTAATACCTGTTGTGCTGCCTTCCATATAACCATGCATGAGCAACTTTCATTGATTCAATTCTTTTGGGAATCATCCTGAATCGGCTCTATTCATTAACAGAGATAATAATATTCATGTTCCTTAGGTCGGGAAACTAAAAAATTAATACCTTTAAAAAATCAAAAAGAAAAGTGATTCGGAAGAATACTCATCAAATCATTTTCTCCTACGATAGGAATCCCCAAGGAAAGGATTTTTGATGGTTTGCTGCTCTTTAGTTATATACAGGTAAAACGGGCTCCTACAGAAGCATCATACCCTCACCAATTGAAAACAATCAGTAAACATGTTTACATTTTTGGGTTCATCAGTAAGCGAAGTCATTTGATGATTTCACTCTTGGTAAACTTCAATATCCAATCCAATCCAGGCATTTATAAAGCACCAATATCCAGTTGCCTAATCAAAGGCGCTGGTGAGACTGAAAAACTACCAAAAATGTCTGTTCATGATTCTAACTGGGAAAGACAAAAAAGCAGTGACTAATTGTAAGCAAACTGAAATAGGTATGTCTTTAGTTGAGTTCTGAAAGTGGATAACTGGTGACAAGAGCGAAGGATTTGGGGAAGATACAATACAGTGTAACATACCTTGTCTGCTACATCAGCATTCTCCTTGCTGATAGTGGCAATCAAGTCCTTGATGGCATCGGTAGCTGAACGATGCTCACCCTCAATCTTCTTCAAAGTGGCACGGAATGCTACAAAACATACCAAGAATTGATGTTAGTTCACATTTTCTGAAATGTTACACAAATTTAAATTATTCAATCATTTTTTTCATTAGTTTGAATTTGGCTGTATAAAAAACATACCAAGCATTGATATTTGATCATACATTCTGAAATGTTACAGAAATTTAAAGGAAACAATAATTTTTTTCATTGGTTCAAGTTTGGCTGTATTAAAAAATTTACAATTGCCCATTGATTGTGAGAAGCAAGAAGTAGTGACAAAGTCTTGAAATTAAAGGGGAAGTCCACCCTGATATTAAGTTGGTTTTAAACATTTTTAGGAAAATGAGAGATACAGGTGAGTGACAATTTGAGCAAAAACCAATAAAAAATACGAGAGCAATGCATTTTTGAAGGTGCAATCAATCAAAGACAAGTTGGCAACTCTGTGATGTATCTTGCAAGTTTCCCTCCAATTTTCAATGTACTAAAAAACAAATTTATATTTTCCTATAAAGAAAATTGTTCAATTATACATTCATCCTAAAAATAATTAATTATTGCAAATATGTTTTTTTATACAACCCCTGTATTAAACAAATCTATTCCATCATCAAAAACTAAGAAAATGAAAGTATATCACATTTTCTGTAAAGGGAAAATTGGAGAGGAGCTTGCAAGATACGTCACAGTGATGCCAATTTGTGTTTCACTGACGACAACTTCCATATTGCCAATCGGATATTGCTCAAACTTTCACTTATTTGTTTCCTTAATTTTTCCGCTTTTAATAAAACCATCTTAACCCTTACTGTACTGGGGGGGGGGGGGGGGGGGCCTGTGAGGCCCCCCCCCCTCGACATTTTCCGAGATTGCGCCGCAACCACTTGGAATTTTGAATTGTCGTTTCATGACTTTTTTCCCTCAAGTCTTACGCACATTTTGATACCATTTTCGTCGAAATCGGATATACCTGTAACGTGTTACATAACAATTAGTATGCGCATGTCATAAAAAATATGCTATTATTTATGCAAACTTATGCAAATTAACCTATGCATTTTCAAATATCATAAAAATAATGTAACCTCATGAATTTGAGATGAAGGAAACATTTATTCAATACATTTTCAACATGCTTCACAAGTCTACAGACAAATATGTAGAGTTTTCTGTAACATGCATAAAATTAGCATTTTGCATAATTAATTAGGCTATAACGACAAAAATTTGCATATTAGGAAAAAACTAATTATACCATCTTACGTAAATATCTACAAACATGCACATTTTCACGTTCATCGGACTTTCGACGGCCGAGATCATAGGGGAGGGGGGGGGGGGGGGGGGAGGGGCCTCTCAGGCCCCCCCCCCCCCCCCCCCCCCGTCACGAGGTGCTAAAAATAGCCCAGTACAGTAAGGGTTAATATCCCCTTTGAGTTACAATAGAAAACACTTCGGTATGATAAAAAAACAAAGTTGAAAGGGGTTGATCTCTTGATTCTATGTGACAGGCCATAATCATTCACTCAAGGCACAGATCAAGTGCACATAATGGAGATGAGAGTAGAAATAGATCATGTACCATTGGCATCCTTGTTGGACTTGTACTTGAAGATAGCCTCTTCATATCGCTTGGTGAGACGGGCACGCTTAGCTTGCTGGGATGCAACCTCCTCTACTAGACCAGCAACCTTCATGCGAGATTCAGATACTTCATCCTAAAACAGAAAAGAAAAAATAATAATATGATTCAAAGTATATATGTGGTGCCATATTTCTATTGTAAAGGTTCAAAGGATGTTTAAAGGATGTTTAAAGGAGCAGGCTCTTCCGATAAAGTCAGTATTTTCACGTTTGTGGAAATGGATGACATCAGAAGTATTGTAGACTGTCAGTTTCAGAAGGATACAGGATGTAAGAAATATGTCAGTAAAGAGGGGCTTAAACACCAGACCAGAAGGTCAATGGATAAGACATGGGCCAACTTATGTGGTAACGTCATATATGAATAAGGCCTTCGCATCATTATTCTTGAGATGTCATTGATGGCCGACATGAACGTTGTCATAAACTCGGCACTCCCGGTAGATTGCGGAAGGCTAATCCAAATCCATAGCTTAGGTACAGAGAAGTAGAAGGCTCTGTTGGCCCAAGTTGTGCTTCTAAGAGAGTATGTCAGTAAAGCTTGATCTTTTGATATGAAATATGTTCACATGTAGTCGGTTATACATGGAGTGAGAAGGCCAGAGTACCATAAACCTGCTTCAGAATTACTTTATTCTCATTGCATATCAATGTAGGTAAGTTGTTGATCATCATTAGCAGAATGGTGTTGGCTTCAATATCTTGTCACTGCAGTGGCAGATCCAGGATTCTTGGGGGGGGGGGGATGTTTGGTTACAGCATTCTAAAATAAAACTAGATGGACCTTCGACTCCGCGCAGTCTAAAATGATGCCTCCGCCATAGAGCCATTTTACAAACCAAAACAGAAGCAATTTTTAAAATTCAAGCCTGTAAGCAACAGGTAGCGATGAAAATTCTTGAACAAATTCAGAAGGAGACATTCAAATTTTATTGCTTATATTTTGTTCACATGTGGCAATACAGCCAGTTAATTCTGAACGATATTTGAAGGTCAAAGATCAAATCTCTCCCCCCCCCCCCCCCCCCCCCCCCCCCGCCAACCCAAGGAGCTACTGATATGAATGACATACCTTTGAGATGGAGAAATCCAAGCGAACAAGAACAATGATGGTGACAAAGAGAAGATAGAAGGCTCCTACAACCAGAAGAGGTTCCTGAAGCAGAAGTAGTTTCTGGAATGAGTAATGCAGCTGAAAAGAGAGAAGAAAAAAAAATCAAACCATATCATTATTTTACACATGATGTGACATCATTGCATGGACATTATCGGACAACATTAGCAGAAGTCTAAAATACAGAGTGTATATTGTATATTGTATATTGTAAACCTGTATCCAGTCCATTATTCATATCGATAACTCTAACATAATACGAATGTACTATACACATTATATTCACATTAAGGATAATATACACAAAAGTGTTTAAATTTAGAAATAACATAGTCAGAACTTGGCGCTATTTGAATCTGCATAGATGTGGTGAAAGATAGATGTTCTTACTTCAAAGTCTATGATGTGCTGTTCCACCAGTTTGTTCTTGGAGGCGGTAACGACTGGGCGTCCAATGGTATCTAGGTAGGTATAGTGTTTCTCGTCAGCACTTCGCTTCACAGGGTAGGGGGTCACCAGTTCAACGTTCCTAAAGATAAAATGTTTGATTTTTTCATTTAATTTCACATTCCCACACATTCAGAATAAAACGCTCCTCTTTTCATGATTGTTTTCAGTTACATTCAGTAACTAATGTGTGTTTCTTCCTACATCAGATGTAAACAATAATTTTTTTAAAGATTTTATATTCCATTTCATTAATATCCCTTTGGGGGGTCATATCACACAGATACAATATATATGTTTATATATATATGAATACAATAAACATGCATAAGCATAATTTATTATTAAAATATATTGTGTTAAAAGAGATAGATTACAAAAGATCATTTGATAGACATTAGGTTGCATACCTGCCAACCTTTCACAGCAATAATTAAGAATATCTCAAGGCAAAATTAGGAATACACGCTATTTTGAATACCTTTCAGTTTTCACAAAGAATATCTCAGAAAAAGAGACGGATCTAGGTTTCAAACAGCTTGAAGACCAATAAATAGGAAAGGTTGGCAGCTATGCTTTTGTACATTCATTTGGCAAGTACATACCTATAAACAATGTCAAAAATTGTGTATATAGATAGATATAGATTTTTTTTTCCTTGGGGAGGGGGGTAATTGTGCTGGTTCTAACAGTTAGGACATATTAGAGTTGAGTCACTCTAAAATCGAAATGCTATTTACTTTTTTTTTAAGGCAACGTTCGACACACTTATGCTTATATGGATTATTACCAATAACAAGCTTCTTTTATATCTATTGTTACCCCAAAATGTGCCTTTCTAAATTTCATGCAAGTAATTTGCCCTTGGAATCCTCCCGACATCAAGTCTTGTATACTAGGTTGGTAAAGAGGGACCGTATTCATTTTAGTATGTGGATTAAGTCAGTATTTCACTTAGCGTTTTACTTGGCAAAGTAATATGTCTTAACTCGTATTCAGATCACATCTGAGCATTTTACTTTAGTAAGCTGACTCTAAGGTAAAATACTTAACTAATATTTATAATGATGTCACAATTGTCAATCCAAACTTACATGCAATGGACGCGGCTAATTAAATGCGCATTAATATAATTGTGCGCAGGAAACGATAACTGCTATGAAAACCATATGCCTGCCAATCCAAAATAATTGGCTTAAGTCTGCTCGGGAGCTGTCTTGAATTCAGGGTAATATACTAAACCAAAAGCTTGAACTAAATACCAAAGTTGGCTAAGTATTTTATCTAAGCCAAAAAACTAAGTAAAATGCTCATATTTCTGACAGAAGTATTGAATTGAAAACCCAGCCCTGGGGCCCGTTTCATAAAACTTGTTATCTATAACAACTGCTAAATTTCTATGACAAATTTGCTCTCAGCCAATCAGATGCCATGATTTCAGTAGCTTATAACAGAAGCTTGTTACTTGTTATTGATAACAAATTTTGTGAAACACCCCCCTGGTTTCAATTCTAAGTGAGTCTTACTTGGATCCCTCTGGGAGGATGATTTTCAGGATAACTTCATCCACGTTCATGTTGTCATAGATGTGATCCAAGAAACGCATCTTTAGAATATAGTTGTCTCCTGCAAGCAAAGAAACAGAAGACACAGTAGTTAAATTAAAACACTAGTAAAACAAATATCCTTTATATAGCACAGGAAAAGAATTCAGTAATATTGATAGCTACATATAAGTATCAGAGTTGTGTTACAGTTAAACCTGCTTTTAGTGACCACTTGTATAGAAAGACCACTCGTCTCTTTAGACCATATTTCTCATTTCCTTTGAATTTGGTATCTCATTAAAACCTGTACTAAAGGAACTTAAACATTAAGATCACCTGCCATTAAAGGCTATATTCCTTGTCCCCCTTGAACGCTCTTTGTATACAGGTTTCACTGTGTCATGGTCAGATACTAGAATCAGCTTCACAGAAAAGAGAGTAATGCTAATGATCTACATGAGACAGTTACAAGTGAAGCTAAGGGGTTTTAGGTGAATCTCTCATGGTCGTGCATAATCCTAGATTGAGATCTTGGATCGACAATGAAACTGTTGAGAAGCAGATCATACCACACTGTCAGGCCTCTTTGCAAGATGGTTTAACTATGCTGCTTCAAGCGAAAATAATGTTGTTATAATTATGCTCTATGTGGACCAATGTACTCTCTATTCCGTAAAATGACATTACCTGAGGTGTAGAGATATTCATAGCTTGGTAGATTGTAACCGATGTAGTAGTGGGTCTTCCATCCACCGAACAGAGGGAATCGTGGTCTCAGCTCCAGTTCGACGTAATCGTCATGCTCCACCATGTTACTGGTAGAAATGTTACCGATTTCATCACGGTAGTAGATGTCACGGGCTGCAGCCGGCAAGATGGTCTGTTTAGAACATGCAAAAATGAAGTTGGAAAATATAAAGAATATGACACAAAAGGTCAATTGGATCAAGCCCCTGTTCTCAAGAGACCAAATAAGAAATAAGAAAATAATAACTCTTTGCTCTAATGTTCATCGGGGACATTACTTTTTAAAATATTTCCAAATGGACCCACAATAATAATTTCAGAATAATATCAAAACATTAAGGACAAAAATGCTCAAGGATCATATATTGCAATTTAATTAAAATGGTAATTTGGTGAATATTTAGCTTGAGGATCAGTTATAGGTTAGTCCAATTGATGAATAGTTCTCCTGTCATTTTAAGTTGGAAATCAGTGTGGTCCATATCTGGAATTCCAAAGCATTCTTTCATCACATAAAGGGTAAGATTGATTACCTTGTAGGACTTGACAGAGGAGAATCCATCTTGTGTTCTCTGGTAGTCGTATCTGGAGAAGGGTCCTTTGAGTACAGCTCCTGTATGACTCACATCTACCGTCTCTTCTACTGCTATGTTACCCCAGTGAGATACTTCAATAACACGGGTCATTGTAGTCACAGTCAAGAAAGGAGAATTGTTCTCATAGTGTACCTTCAATTCAGCCTGTTAAAACAAACAATCACAAACATACATGAACATTCTAATATTCAGATTTATCTCTGTGACGTAGGAGTCCCTGTTACTGCTGGAACCATACCTACCGTGTGTACCAAAATTGCATAGGAAACAAAAACATCAACAAAAGAAGGGAGAAATTCTACTTTTTACAGTAGTGATCATGGTTTATCAATAGTCTGGTACATTTGACTATTCCCACAATCTAAACAAATATTAATGTAGAACAGGAACAGCTATTATTCTATTCTAAACAAATTGGAGAAAGTTTTTACATAATTTTTTTTGTTGTTTCATACTATCATGTATGTAAAAGAACCCTCAAGATTAAATTGTTATGAGATTCATAGACCTGACATAAATAACTTATTTTCAATTTTCCGGGTTTAAAAATTCAATTAACCCTTTGATGACTAAAATGCAAGCTTACCTCACTCGATGGAGCGATGTCTTCATATGGACCGTAGGTGATGATATCTTCATTTTGAGACACTGGGTTCACCTTGCTATACGACTCCACATTACTGGAAGAAATGACCACCTGAAGAGAGAATGGAATAAGAATTAATGTAAAATTCTGAACTTCAAACAAGGCAAATGGCTGAATACACTAGGCAGTACAGTGAGGTGCCTATGTTTAAAATGTCTTTTACAAACTAAAAGTAAGAAATTTTGCTTCATAGTACTACAGAAATGCCTTTCATTACATTTCAAAGTAAAAGTATACCCAATTTGACCAATGGAATAATAATAATAATAATAATAGCTCACATTTATAATGCGCCTCAACCTTTGTTTCTAGGCACAGCACATATTATTACCCCGGTCATCGGATTCATGCTTACCCGCACACAAGGTATGCACATTCTCCACTCCCTGGGGAGCATTCCAGCCAGTGGCCATTTTACAAGCGCCATTGCTAATCAAACCATTGTTATGGGTGGCCATGTTAAAACAATCTTTGAATATATCTCATTTAGCTAGTTATGGACCTGCAAGAGCAAGGTTTTTGATTAAAAATAATAAACATCAAGAACTAGTCTAATTCTTTTGGCCAAGGGCTTAAAATGTAGTCTTTTGTTAAAAAAATATGCTCTAACCTATACCAACTTTTTAGTTAGGCTGTTCAGAGTCTCAACAACAAACAAATTACTGTGGAAAAATATATTTAAATTTTAAACAGAAAACAACTGTACCTTTGTAGTCTGTGTCTTCGTTGTGTAAGGAGACAGAAAGTAAGCGTTGCCAGTAAATTCCACAAACTGTTTCTCGCTCTGAGTGATCTTAGCTGGGTAGGGCCTGAGTATATGAGTGAATACAGTTTCGATGCTGACATCTACAGATGCACCGCCAGCCAATGCAGAGTCCAATGTCACGCTGTAACAGGTACCTTCCCTAAAAAATACATGAAATAATAAGTTTGTTCATGTTTACTTTCCATCCAACATTTAATACATTAATCTTGGAGTTAAATTGGCAAATCATAAATGTCAGTGGCGACTGGCAAGAAACTAACATAAGTTATAAGGCTAAGCAAGCATACCACTCAAGCAACTTCTGAGTGCAATATTAATCTCTGATATGGAAGTCTGAGAGAATCAGTATACCCAGACAGTTTGTGTATCCGGACAGTTGATTTGAGCCAGCAATCTGAAGAAGTTTACAAGCATTATTTCATGAATCTTCTAAGATTTGTGTTAGACAAATATTTATGATGGTTAGCGCTATTTGATGAATGTTTTGCTTCAAATCCAAAGGCAAAAGAGAAGACTTTATGTTTGTGAAGTGTCCGGACACCCAACACCCCATCACACATGTGTCTTTCGACTCATTCGAGACCAAGAGATTTATGGTATCCTTCACATGAATTTGAAAGCCTTTGTTAGACAAATTGACAAGGTAATGATTAGGGTACTTGCATCAGCTCAGTATGTTGCATGGCTAGGAATTATCATATCTCTGGTAAGAATTATGCCACTTTCACATGCAATTAATAATTTAAAAAAATCACACAAATTGATTTGATACTACTTACGGTCTTCCTTCAACAGCTGTTTCTGCCATGGACAAAGTACTCTGTTCATCTCCAGAGCCAGTCTGTAATGAAAGTCATTATCTATTCATTAATATCTATTATCATCACAGGTATATCATTACATTTTAACTGCTGAGTCAAAAAGTATTGTTTTGAAAGAGAACTGCCTTGTAAATATATTGATATTGATCATCAACATTTTTGTCTGGAATTCGCCATTAGCGAAACATGTTGCTTAATATTTAATGGAAGTTCTCTGCAAAATTCAGTTTATTGAAAACGAATAAGTTGAACAATTTGTAGTTAAAGTGACAATTTTGAATCGTATACGTGATGATTCAGATGATTATTAAGCTAAGTTGTGTGTTTTCTTTTTTTCCCCCACAGATTCCCAGAACTACGCCCAGTGGACCAGGGCAGACTACTCAACCGAGAAATGTTCCGAGTAACTTTCAGCACGGACGACCCTACCCACCCTGATCTGATCAGCACCCTTCGTTGTACTTGTTTTTTTTTTTTTACAGAAGCAATTAAATAAAATTAGAATCAGACTGTTGGCCCAAAACTGTTGCCTACCATTCCTACAGTATAGGCGTGAACGGGCTGATTTGAGTCAGGTTTTTAAGGTGTTGAATGATTTGAAGGTTTTGATCCAGCTGCACTCTTTGTTCTTAACGATCAAATCACTCAAACTCCAAAGACACAGGTTTAAGTTCTTTAACCAGTAGAGGGGCTGGTCCGAGACTGGGGATCATTCGCATACACGCGGACAAAATGCGTCCTAAAAAATATATGGATCGCTTTTCGCGGACTTTTTTTTTTCTTTGGCGCTCTGCGGGTTTTCGGGTTGGTGATCCCTGCTTGCACTGGCAATGCAAAAACGGATTTCGCGTAATAAAATACCCCCAGTTCACCGTCTACTTTTATGGGTTTCCATCTTCCCAAGGATTCATCGCTCATAACGTGAAAGTCTCTGTACAAAGTCAATGTGAAATGCATCAAGAAAATCATTGTGAAATCTGTTTTTCTATTAATGTGCGGATCAGAAATAAGAATCGTCTGCGAAAATGCGGATGATGGTTATTTTTGCTGACGCGTCTGAGTGTCAGCGTGTACAAAGACGATCCTTATTCTCAGACCAGCACAGCACCCCTACTGATAAGTAACATTTCATACACAAATTACGCAGTTTTTTCATCAACATTCACTCACTCAGCAGTAGGGGCGCTGGTCCGAGAATAAGGATCGTCTTCATAAACAAGGATCGTCTTCTTTAACAAGGACTGATGCGTCCTCAAAAATAAGGACCGTCTGCATTTTTGCAGACGTTTCATATTTTTGATCGGCACATTGACGATGCTAAAAACGGATTCTGCAATGATTTTCTTGATGCATTTTACATTGACTTTGTACAGAGACTTTCACATTATGAGCAATAAATCCTTGGGAAGACGGACAACCCATAAAAGTAGACGGTGAACTAGGGTTATTTTCCCCCGGGGAATCCATTTTTGGCATCACCAGCGGGCCGTTCTGTAACATGAAACCCCCAGAGCGCCGATGAAAAAAAACGTCCTCGAAAATGCAGACAACCCTTATTTTTGAGGACACATTTTGTCCTTGTTTATGAGGATATCCTTGTTTATGAGGACGATCCTCATTCTCGGACCAGCGCCCCTACTGCTCAGTCACTGTTCATCGACTCAAAAATGTTACCAAGTAACTTTTAACTTTAGTTTCACTAATATTAAAGAAAAACAGCACACTTACAGTAGCACCAAGGAAGGCAAGGTTGTCAATCAGAGATGAATCAAGAGCAACAATGAAGGACCCCGCTGACGATTTACCACTATTTTCTAGAGTCACCAGTGTCGAGATCTTCACGAGCTGAGAAGCCACGTCTACTGTACGCTCCACTTTCGCGTTGATCAAGTCTGGATTTATCGAAGACTTCGATGGTTTTGCGGCAGTAACTGCCACAAGCAGGCATAAAGCAGCTGCAAAAAGAAATGCCCACTTCATCTTGATACCAATCCAACTTTACTTTAAATAAAATAATTGTCGATTGAGCTGCAGAAGATGAGAATTTCCCAGCTAAGATCAGCTCTTGAGATGGAGGCTCCGGTGCACGTCAGGCCAAAGGTCGTACAACACGTACGTAGCTTAGGCTAGGCGTATGCTCGATCGGGAATTGTGATCGAAAGGACGCCGGTTCAGCCCGCTGCATAGTCGGCGTGGCTAGCTATCCTCGGACCGACCCACTCGCTCGTGGAGCTAGTATACCGGCAGCTTAACTCGGCCTTCACGAATTCGCTAACTTACTTCCTATTTCGTACCCAAGAAAAAAAGAAGTTAAGTCATAAGAATTTTATTTTGGAATTATGAACACAAAATCATCTTTCGCGAAATCGGTTGCTTTAGTAATTATTCACCTATTGACAAATTGAAAATTCAATTTTATTAAAGGCAAATTGCCAAATGTGACATTTTCATCGGGGTGCCTACATGAGTGTTGAAATATATTAGGCCGATTTGTATTGAGGTCGATGGCATTACAGAGTAACGGATAAAGCAGTAACTTGTGTGTGCGCCACGTATACTTGTCACGTGACACAGTTCTATCAGCACCCCCCCCCCTCTCTCTCTCTCTCTCTCTCTTTCTCTAGTGACTCGGGGGAGTAGGGAACACATCACCCATTTCCCCCCATCTCACTTCAAAAAAAGTTTGTTTCCCCTGCATACTTAATTATTTCTTTTTTGTGCTTTTTGTCACAAAAAATAATAATTATACCTCCATAGGCCCGTGCCCTTGGCCAAAGAACCCTGGATCTGTTACTGAAGAAGAAAGGTAGTACATATTGGTACTTTATTCACAATTTAATTGGGTGACAAAAGGCCATTCTCCGGCCCTCCCCCCCCCCCTCAGATGACATTTATAAAATAGATTGAGGGCATAGAGAGAGAGAGAGAGAGAGAGAGAAAGGAGGGGGGGGGGGAGAGAAAAGAGAGAAGGAAATTTATCATCGATCATCATAAAACCCCTTAATTACCACACCCTCTTCATCATTGGCATTGTTAAAGGGCATCAATCCAACCCTTGTAATAAGTTGATTTGTATGGAAGCAACCGTAAATAACAGAAACTGAATGAACAAAGTTTGAAATGAATCAGGCCAATAGTAAGGAAGTTATAAATGTTTGAAATATGAGATCACCAAGTCTATGCGAATCTCAAATTGTTAGTTGGTTCAGTGGATTGTTACGTAGAACAAAAAGTGTAATAAAAGTTCCTTCTTCCTTGGGGCACTACTCAAAATATAGTATAGATAGCATATTATTATACATGTAGGTCCTCTTAAAAGACTGGGTAAACCCTCCTGAGCAAAGAACTTTTGACAAATTAAATTTTAGTCATTTTTATGTTGGAACAGATGGCATAGTAGTCCATCATATTGACATAAACGCTTCAGCCAATTTAAAGTGCCCATAAAACTTTCTAAAATTCATAACTTTCTTATATTTAGTCAGATTTAACAGAAACTTTCATCAGTTTGCTTCTCTCATTTTTGTAGTTTCTTTTGTCTATTTGGGTAGGCTTTCCCTTTAAATCACATTGCATTCATCATAATAAGACCAGCTATTGCCCCCTAGCTCACCAAGCATAATGAACTTATGAAGCCAATGCTCCCTCAATGGCTGGACCAACCCTACACCACTGCATGCATACCAGTCAAGGAAGTGAGAAGGTAAAAACTAAAGAAGATGTTCCATCTTAAAGCCCCACTGCTTAGTTTGGCCAGGAGGGATAAGACCTCCCTGCATGGTCATTGACAGGTGGTTATCTCATCAAATCAGCTCTCAATTAACATAAGGAAAAGGGGATCATGGGGGACCAATGGTCACCGATTAGGCATTGTTTGCTATATAGAGGGCGCAAGTAGCTATAAGTAGTGCAGTGGGGCTTTAAGTGGTGTAAACATACAATCCACAATGTAACTTGTTACATTATTTAAGGGGGTCTCTCCCTTAACAGTAGCCCCCAAATATAATACAACATTACAACAAACAAACAAACAAGTAGATTTACAGAGATATATTTATTGTCATATTGAACTTGGTTCACTTTTATCTTACTTTCAAAGTAAAGTAAAAATTAATTTTCATTGATGAAAGTTTTACAAAACTATAACCACTGTCTCTTACAAGATCAATCCTGGACATGGTACCTGTAACATTATATGCAACATAATAATAATAATAACAATAATAATAATAATAGCTCCTTATATTGTGTACAAATACATCACATGGGATGCCCAAATTGCCTAGAAAGTACTATCATTTACCCTGGCTTTAGCCCAGCTGCCTTCAGCTGCTAAAAGCATTCAATAAAGGTACAAACCCAATACAGGCACGTACCCATCAACTACACCTGGGTGGACAGTGGCAAATGTATGATTTTTAACTTGCCGAAGGACTTTAATGCTGTGGTGGGACTTGGACTGCAAACCATGTGACGCACCCACAACACACATAACATGATCATTAGTAACAGTGGTTGTTGTACTTTATATGATAGCATTTATAGGACTTATCGTCCACATACAGTATCTAAACATTATATCCTACATTCCAAACATTCCAGTGCAAGGACTGGCCAGGGATGGCTAATGAGACACAAAATACTATCACCATGAAGACAAAAAGGATATACCGGTAGTGTGACATCAATATGCTATGCCAGTCATCCCAGAGAATACATCATTTCAACCAGAGCCTCTAAGTGCACCATATATTTGATTAGTAACAATTTTAAAATCTTCTCCTGGGTATGGGGTGGCAATGTAGAAAAGTGTTTCGCCAAAACAATTGTAGGACGTGACCATGATGAGGACCTAGTAATAACTCCTTGGCTAGACCAATGCATCTATTGTCTAAAAGGCACATCAATTTGATATTTGGGTGTGCAATGTTACCTGAACGCAAACACAGTAATACATACGGTAATTTGATATTTGGTGTGCAATGTTACCTGAACGCAAACACAGTAATACATAATTTGATATTTGGTGTGCAATGTTACCTGAACGCAAACACAGTAATACATAATTTGATATATGGTGTGAAATGTTACCTGTACCAAAACACAGTAATACATGATTTGTTATGACTGTAATGTTCACATTTGTGAACAGAGATCTAGAAATCAAATTGCAAATGGCTCAATCCAAACATGACATTTTACAAATTACACTTTTCACGAGCCCTGTGCAGTAAAACATCTTAAAACTTTTGATGATGCTGCTGCCTACCACTACATATTAGTTGTACTTCTCATATTCTTAGGTAATTGAGCATCAAAATATCCCAACAAATACCAGAGCTAACAACTTTTGGGAAGACACTAATCAACTCTTTCCTACTCACTCAACCCAGGTGAGGTAAATGGATACAGGGAGGAAAACAATCCTTGAATATCCCAGAGACTTACTACTCAGAGACACAAGCTTAAGTAGAGTAAATATCATTCATACAATACATGTATGAAAAGGTAACTGGATGAATACACGGCACAATAGAAGTGCATTAAAATATCACTTTTGATACCATTTTATGGTACACATACAACAAAACTTAATCCCTTCCGACACAAAAGTACTTAATGAACTCGAAAATAATATGAATGATGAAAATAAAAAGTATTGCAAAATTTTAACTTTTATTACACTAAAAATTGATCCATGTTCACCTACCGGTATATGCACTAATGGATTTCACATTAATCTAAAAGATTTTTTTCACATTAAAACAAAAATAATGCCTTTACATACAAAAACTTGAAATGGTATCTCTTTTGTTCTCTTCATGGCTACAATCCACTGGACCACATTCTATGTGTTCAGTAATCGGCACTACATGTATAACAATCTGCCCCATGAGGAAACTAGATGGAATTCGACTGCGCGCAGTCGAAAATGATGCCTCCGTCATAGAACAATTTTACAAACCAAAACAGAAGAAATTTTTCGAATTCAAGTTCAATTGTAATCCATTAACAGGTTCTCAGAATATTGTGATTACAAGCAATTTCTCATATACATATATGATCCTTTGATCTTTGACCTCGAGACCCTAAAATCTACTCAGTTCATTGGCTCTGCAAGATGTCCTGAGTTAAATAGTAATCCATCTGTCAGTTCTAATGAGAATGCATTCACAAGCTATTTTTGCATACATGAGCCCATGACCTTTGACCTTATGAACCAAAAATCTACTCAGTTCATTGGCTCTGCAAGTAACATACATGACCTAATTTTGGCAGGAATCCATCAATCGGTTCTTGAGATAACGCGATCACGAGCTGTTTTTGCATACATAATGTGCGCTTGTGGCCTTTGACCTTTGTCCTCGTGACCCCAAAATCTAATCAGTTCATCGGCTCTGCAAGTAACATACATGACCTAAGTTTGGCAGCAATCCATCAATCGGTTCTTAAGATAACGCGATCACGAGCTGTTTTTGCATACATAATGAGCCCTGTGACCTTTGACCTTTGACCTCGTGACCCCAAAATCTAATCAGTTCATCGGCTCTTCAAGATACATACATGACCAAAGTTTGGCAGGAATCCATCAATCGGTTCTTCAGATAACGCGATCACGAGCTGTTTTTGCATACATAATGAGCCTTGTGACCTTTGACCTTTGACCTTGTGACCCCAAAATCTAATCAGTTCATCGGCTCTGCAAGATACATACATGACCAAAGTTTGGCAGGAATCCATTAATCGTCTCTTTAGATAACGTGATCACGAGAACGGGACGTACGTACGTACGTACGTACGTACAGACGTACGTACAGACGTACGGACGGACGGACAACCAGAAAACATAATGCCTCCGGCTACTTCGTAACGGAGGCATAAAAATTATATATACCAGTATATATTACATGAAAACAAAAGCTACACACCATTAGTATCAGGCCGACAGTGACAGCTACATAATTTTATTACGCTAGTCAGACTCTCAGAGACTAGGGAATATTATATTTTAACATAGAATGCAACTCTGTGCTAAAAAAAAAAATCCAGTTGCCTTGTCGTTTTTCAAGTTTCTCCTCCATAAGAGAGCACAGGTTTTTCTTCTTCTCTACTGATATTGAGAGTCCCTCATCATGGAATATGAATCACAGTGTGCCGCACTTGACAGAAAAAGTTAGCTTGATTATTTTGTGTTGTTCCTCTCTAGTTTAGCTCTCTTTCTGTTCAGCATTACTAACATCTTTTTGTGTTCATCCTTTGCAAACCTAAGTGGTACAAGCTTTTCACCATCCAGTACATGTACTGGTACACAAAAAGTAGGTGAATTTGACACATATAGAGAAGTTTTAAAAAACCTGATGAATGCAACTGCATTTTTAAAGTTATCGAGGTAACAAAATATTTTCTGGAAGTTTTTAAAGAGGACAAACTGGACTATTCCAGCCTTCAAAAAGATGGGCCCGTTCAAAAAAAGATGGGCCCGTTCAAAAAAAAAAATGGTCTGATGGTGTGTTCACAATATAAATTTAGCAATCAATTGCCTGTCTTAGAAGTATGATACAAACTTATATGGTGGTACATCTTTTTAGTGATGCTTTAATAACAAGAAAATGTTGTCATAACTAATAAAACCATTTTACTTTTTACCTTCAATCATGATCTTGCTATTGCCTTCATCCACACTACAAACCATTTCAGTGTTGGCCTTTATTAAAGCACACGATTACCGCGGTAAAGTGTCAACATAGTGTCAACATAACACAAATCCGTCTTGAATTTTACAATCTTCAAATAGATTGAATGTCAAACTTGTCCTTGATTGTCATTTAACTTTGAGCACACCTCGAACGTCCTCTTTATTTCTGTGTGGACTTCAACATCTGTAGATCCATGTAACATGTACTCCAACTCAAGATTTGTTGCACGATTGTCTTTAATAAATGAGCAGTCTGAAGAGCGGTGTTTAACCCTTGATAACAGCAATAGGTCGAAGTTTGAGTACCTTTTTGCTTATGCCTACATCATGACATGTATTGACGACACTGGTGACATCCTTGTAAGACTCTGGAGCCTGTCAAATGTGGAAATGAGATCACATTACATCTTACATTAATGAAACATTGGTACTGATGAATATTTGGACTGATATGTAATGGCTGTACTAAAAGTTTACTGATTCTAACTCACGCAGAATCTTTTGGTCAATTGAAGGATAAAAACAATTATACCTGGTACGCTGAACCCTAAATATGCAAGATACTGGTGACCCCCCAAAAATCAATGGCGGTTTTACATGGGAAGCATATCTTCCCAGCTGACCCTTTTTATTTGTTTCTTTAAATGGATTCTAGGGACCTGGTTTAGTTATCAGTATAATGAAAAAGTGGTCCAGAATGAAAGCTCCAGACGTTCAACAGCATCAAAGATAACTTGACAGCGAAATTTGAAAAACGCACTACTGCCAAGCTGCCTGTATTTTACACAATTACAATGCAAAATAGGACTTGAAAATTGAGGATAAATGCCTATCAAAGAGCACTACCATATGAATTTGGTCATAAACCTGATTCTTCTCTTGTAGGTCTCAGTTACAAGACTAACACTATACCATAAAGCTTGAATGCCTCCTTGTAACAAGTGCTAATGTGATATTGGTCTAGCTGTCTCCTTCGTGACATAAAGCATGAATTGAGTGAAACAAATCTTACCTCTTCCATGACGAGTTTAGGTGAAGCGACCCTGATTGAGATGCCCAAGTCGTGCAGGTTCTTGAGCACTGTCTGATAATCCAGGTTTCTTCTTGACTTAGCACGTGACCAGGCTCGACCCTATCAAAGCACAAAGAGAAACATAACAATGAAAGACAAATGCGCCTGCGTCTCTTATGCCTCAGCCCTAAATTCAGTTTAGGAAATGGATGGAATTCTTCATCACATATCATGATGAAAACAAAATCCTATAATTAAATGTCACCCGGTAACTATGATCTACTAGCCCCAAAATGTAATTGGATCAGCTTCCTATAGTAATACCGTCACCATTTATAAATATTGCAATAGCAAGGCTAACAACCTTTAATTTCAGAGATTGACCTCTGTGATATATGACCTACTTACTTTAATTCTAATCAGACTGTCTTCCTATGGTGATACATGTATACTATCATTATGTTTGAACCCCATATCTTTAGTGGTTCTTGAGATATCGCAATAGCAAGGCTAAAACCTGTAATTTCAGAAACTGACCAGTGACCTTTGACCTAGTTACTCCAAAATCTAATCAGATTGTCTTCCTATAGTGATGCATACTATCATCAAGTTTGATGTTCCCATCTCATGTGGTTTTTGAGATATCGTGATAACGAGAAAGTGGGATGGACATACGGACGGACAGACAACGTGAAAACATAATGCCTTTGGCACCACCTTTGGTTGGCGGAGGCATAAAAACATTGAAATTCTGAGCTCATATTAATGGTCATCCACTAAATATCAATTATATTCATTTCAGATGCTCATTTACAGTTACAATCATCTTTTCTGACTGTGCTTCTTATAAATCAGCACTCATACTTCCGCAAACATATATATAAAATAAGTAAACAACAACAGAATCCAATAACAAGGGTCTAGAGAGGGTGATAAAGAAACAAGTTCATTGATGATATCAAATATCAAACTGGAAAAGGAAGTGGATTGCAGATAAGAGTTTGGCATGTAGCAGACCACTTAATAATCATGCAAGCACATGGACTTAACTACACAACGTTTAATTCAAGTTACTACCCTAGGTCTCGCCCAAGTTTACTCCTAAGGCACTACTGATTCAGGTTTGCATGAATATTCTGTGATGTACTCTGACCAAAGAAGTTAAAAAGATCTAAAGAGGCAACAACATGCTACTTACAGCTCCATGACACGTTGTTCCAAAGGTCGTAGCCATGCCAGTCTCGGTCCCTGTCAAGACATAGCTGCATGTCCCCATGGTCCCACCGATCAGTACGGGTTGACCGGTCATCTGATAGTCGACCGGGATGAGGGGGTGGTGAGGGGGGAACGCTCTCGTCGAACCCTTCCTGTGGACCAGGAGAGTCTTCTGAACACCATCTACCATGTGCTCTTCAACCTGATCAGGGAGATTTTAATAATAATAATAATACATAAGATTTGTATGGCGCCAAATCCACTTGACAATCAAATGCTCAAGGCGCAGCTTGTGCAAAGATGAAATACATGATACATAATATATACAAAAGTGCAATAGGAAAGGAACAGACATGAAAGGTAATGGTAATCAATTAAAAACTGATTTAAACAGATATTTCTATTTTGATTCATTTTTGCTGATAATGAAGCACAAAAATTACAATGACGTTGAGCTTTACCAGCATTACATGTAATGAACATGAATAAATGAAGGACTTTTTAAATTCAGAGGCTGACCACTTATACTGGACAACATCTGTCATATATGCTATTTCACTAATTACTGATTATACCACATACCATTTGCTTTATATTTGTTAACAAGTAAGTATTGTACTGATTACAATGACAAAGTCTTATACCAACAAATGAAGAACTTTCAAATTTTTAGGTTGGTCACTTGTGTTTCTAATTTTATAACTTTCATATTCTCTACAAAACAATATACAACCACAAGATTGATCTCATCTTTCTCTATCCTCATATTGTTTTCAAAAGCTCATGTAGCTCAGTTCATAAAGAAGACAAAAATTACCCAAAACAATTGTCAAATTAACACTCACCTTAGCAATGTTGTGAGAGACATCATAGATGACATGCATATCAAGATCATCAGGTGTGGTGTTGAACTGTTTAGCAAACGCCTGACGGGTGAGAAAGGTCATGCTTGACCGATTGACCCAAGCATAGTTAGCAGCGGCTGCCATGGCTTTGAGGTAATCTTGACCTTCTTGTGAGTGGATACGAGCACATGCTAGCTGACGATCGTTCACCTGAATGTTATCTCTCTTCATTGCTTTCTCCATCTGCACCAAGGCATCTAATAACAAATACAAACAACAAAGTGAAAAGTTTTTGGTATAAAGCAGACCTGCATAAGGGCATCTAAACAGCATCCTGACTTATTAATTTGACCTGGGGGTGTTTCACAAAGATCCTAAGTTGAACTTATCTCTAAGTTGGACTTAAAAATTATGGAAAGCCATTAACATCTATGAATATATTTTGTAAAAGTTATTTTAACTCTTAAGCTGCCACCCATACAATGCACCCAGTGCCACAGTGCTAATCTCCTGTGTGCCAAGTTAATTTTAAGGTTGGTTCAAGTGCGTGTTATTTAAATCTTTACAAAAAACGAATCGCTGAATTACTCGAGAAAATCCAATCTGACTGTTGTATACAAAGATGCGTAATCCAAAGCCGATAATCTGATGCACGCGATGGTACTTTCAATAGCGCTGCAAAAGCACTCAGCACGGTGCAATGGGCATGAACAATAACTGTTATTACATATGCGCGCTAGCGTGAACAAAGCAGCGTAGCGGTGGCTCGCTCGCATGCACACGGCACTATAACAATAGCGCGCTAGCAGTCTCATGGCAGGATAAGAGTTAAAAGGCATAAAATGTTTATTCAAATCATTCATATTTTCTATTATCAAAGAGATTTCATGTTCTTCATGGCTCTCCATAGTGTTTAAGTCCAACTTAGAGTTAAGTTCGACTGGTTGTTCTCATCATTGGTCTCTTAATTATTATCTTTAGATAATATTTTTCCTTTAATAATGAATTATCAAACAAAAAAAATTCTGTAGAAATGTGATCATGATTTGTACGTCCCTTGAGAGACCAATGCCAGTAAACGGTGAGAGCAAACAGTGGCGAGTATGGCCTGCCATAGTTAAGTCCAACTTAAAGTCGATCTTATTCTTTGTGAAACACCCCCCTGTCCTGATACAATCCAAGTCATACAAGAATGTTACCTGTAGCTACTTGATGTCCAAGTCCTCTGCTTCCGCTGTGTATCATAAGGCAGACCTGACCCTTCCGGTCTATTCCCATCTTCTTAGCTGCATGATCATTGTAGATTTCATCCACGACTTGGATCTCGGCATAGTGGTTGCCTGCCCCAAGTGTCCCCAGCTTCAATAGAGTTAGAGCAGAGAATAACATCATCACTTACACAATATCGACCAAGTGATATCAACATGAACTGAATAAGAATTCATGAGAATTTAACAATAACAACACTTTTTGAATATTTTTACTTTGGTCTACCGGTACTTGATTCATTTTCTTTTGGCAAGGTTTTAGCCACGCTCCACCCAGGTGAGGTAAATGGGTACATAGTAGAAATTCCTTGAATGCTTGAGCGCCTTTTCATGGTAGCTCGGCTAAAACCGGAGTAGTAATATGATTGTAGGGCCCTAAGGGAGAGCAGTTTTAATACTGATGAGGCTACCCTGGGTAAACAAGACATTATAATTATAATTATTTTTTGTTGTTGACAACTTTGTCATATTTTTAATATGAAGGCATTTGAAAAGCCATGCTATTCACAGGGGACATTTTTTAAATGATGTTCTTCCACACATACATAATAAGAATGATAACAATCACAAATTATTTTTTATCTCTCCCCAGAACTCAATGTTCTCTTTAACCTCTGTGTATGTGTATTAATAATACATTCAGAACACAACACAACAGTAACGGGGTTAATCAAGGTATTCTTAAATGTCCAATGTTTGTTTTCTTTCTTATTACACCTAATACATTCTTACCTGTGGCAATCCTCTTTTCTTTGCCCTAGCGCTGACTTTGTTGGGATCTGCTTGCAACATACGACCATATTCCTCACAGTGTTCTTTGTCCTCTGCCCAAGCATAGCCTACAGAACAATCAACACTTTGTTATTTATTTTACCAGTACAAATGAACGGATCAATAAAACCTAAATCTCTCATAATATTATATCCTTCCTTGGCACAAATAAAGATTCCGACTATGGTACCCATACTTATTCATAACCAGCTCTAGATCTTCTACCCTTCTCAAATTTCTAAAATGAAAAGGCCATGATGTGAGCAAAATCACTGTCCTTCATAAATGGAAAGTGGATAGACTAAACTCTTGGGAAATAAGCTAAAATAACCCAAAGGTTTTAGAGGTGTCGGTGTCCTAGTCCTCAACGGTTTAAGCACTCGACTTGAAACGCAAAGGTTGTGGGTTCGATCTCCGACCGTAACTAATTTCCTTTGGCAAGGCATTAATCTACAATTACCACTCCATACTTAGGAGAAAAATGTGGACCTGGGGGGTGTTTCATAAAGCTGTTTGTAAAGTTATGCATGACTTAATGAACGACTTGTCTATGAAGTGGCAGAAAGTATGCCCAAAGTTTTTCCTGATGTTTTAACAAATTGTGACTATATTTCCAATACACTCAATTAAATTATGGCAAAAAATATACTGTTTGTTATATAAGAATTTTAATCTACATCTGCACTGTTCAACTTTAGTTGATGCAGCTAATAATGATTGAGCATCCCATTTGGCTTTTCATATTTAAGTCATTCGTAAAGCCATGCGTAACTTTAAGAACAGCTTTATGAAACAACCCCCTGGTAGGATGCCAAAAGCCTTTGTGTTAGTAATTGCAGTATTAGGATTAGCAATGAAAGAGTTTCAATCCATATATCAACCCATCTACAACATAAGAACCTTATACAAGCACAAGCTGTTTTTAACAAGTATCAGTCACTCACAGATATGGAGCAGCTCAAACCTATCCCATACTCATATCAAACATCCATACCCACTGAAATGCAGGTTCCCCAGCCCTGAGAGACAAGAAACTGTAGATACACTCACCTTCTCTGAGAGACCAGTCCATTCCCATCTCTAGAGCTTCCTCCAACTCTCTGTACACAAAAAAAAGCAGGTATGGCATAAAAAAAATCATACACAACAATCATACAATATCAAATTTAAAAGTTCTTACAAAGTCACTTACTACTAAATGGATATGACTGGATCACCATTATATCTCAGCTGCATTGCATTAAAAAATGATTCCCACGCAGGCTAGACTATGTATTGCTAGTATGCACTCATGCGCTTCATAGGGTTTCTTCACATCATTGTTACTATCAAAGAACCGATTTATTCTGCCATTTTTTTTAAGGATCACATCAATTCATCCCCTTTATGCTTTCAATGTTACTTCACAAATACGTTAAGGGATGTGATTTTGTATTTTGTTTTATTTTTGTAACGACAGAATGTCTTTTTTAAGCCATGTTCTATCTAAACCTAATAATTATCAACTGTGTTATCTTCGGGACGTAGCGCTTCAAACATTTTGTGCTTATGCACTGTTCCTACTATGTATTATATCTCGATGAAACCCACTGTATTTTATTATCTGTAAACAATTATTTTACATGGTGAATAAATAAAACACACAAACAAACAAAGTTTAAAACATTTAAAATCAAACACTAATGATACTCACTTGGCACCCATTGGAATGACTCCCTTAGAGCCAACCCCTACAGGTATATGATCAAAGAGTGACTGTGCAAGTTGATCCTTGACAGGATGGACATCTTTCTCAGTCAGGTTTGTTCTCAGAAGACGTACTCCACAATTGATGTCGAACCCTACACCACCGGGAGATACCACGGCCTCTGGGTTCGACATATCGAAGGCTGCCATATTACCTGCAAAACAACAGATCCTTCAAATATCAGCACTACAGCTAGTCCAAATCTTTGTCCATCTTGTCGATGAAAACTAACCTAAGGAGTCAGGATTTCATTTCATATTCCATCAAAATATCCCTCCAAAATTGATGTTGAACCCTACACCACCAGGAGATACCATGGCCTATTGGTTTTTTAAACATATCAAAGGCTGCCGTATTACCTGTAAAACAACAGATCCTTCAGATATCAGCACTACAGCTTGTCCAAATCTTAGCTTGCATAGAAATCACTGCATCATCAGCACTTTGCAGATGAAGGCCAACTTAAGGAGTCAATGTTTTCATATTCCATCCAAATATCACCACACAATTTTATTATTAGCAAGAAAAATCCCTTTTTTTTCTTCCTACAAAATAATTAAAACAGGTGCAGTGGACAGTACAGATTGCAAACATGAACGCTGTTTCATATTTTGTAGGAGTAATAGTCTTCATTTTCAGGTGTTTTGAAAACTTACAAAACTGATTACCGGTAGTGTTTCTGTCAGAATCTGACAATACACGCACAGATTCTATTACCAGTAAGTATTCTTTTGTAACATTCATATATATCACTAAAATAGTACGATTGGAGCCCTGGAGGTCATCAACACTTACCAATAGCAAAGCCATAACCAGAATGGATGTCTGGTAGTCCTATGGAGTATCCAATAATGCCTGGTAGTGCTGCTACGTTCGCAATCTGTTTAACTGCTGGTAGAAACCCTCCAACACCTGTAATATACATGCACAGTATTTACTCATCTTTTATAATCAGACCAACTGACATCAAATACAAGACTGATACAGATCCATCCAATGGCATTTCTACTTTAGTATCTACAAAAGCCTTAGGAACAAAAATTACAAAACAATATTTAGAAAATAATATGGAGGGGAAAAAAAGATGAGATAGGATCAAATAAGGATTAAACAGATTTAAGGTGACATAGAACAGAGACTGAAGTTAAAGGGATCCAGTAACTTTGTCTCAGATTCTGAAACAAAATCATGGATTTAGCTCATGCTGCAATGATGATTATAAACCTTTAGATCAGTCAGGAACTCCATGACTTTTACAAGCCGATCGCCTGTCTGATTATCAAGATATTTATGATTGGAAATCGAAACCAAATTTTGCGTTTTCCAAACGGTTTTCATAACACTACAGTCTATTGGGGAAAACAAGTAGTATGGTAAAACCGGTCACTCAAAGATTTTTACTTTTCTGAGGCACTTCTTGATCGTTTTGAAGCGCAATTTTTTTAGGGCTTCTATATTACACCATTTCACAGACACTGATAACAAGAAGGGCTGTGCATCTCAGATTTAACATTGTTAAACAATGCCTTTAAAAGGACTTGTTAACATTGTTCAGATGAGAGATAGTGGTGCTAAGGTAGTGACTTCAATGCTAGTTGTACAAATCGAGTGAAAACGGACCATTATTCATGGTACAAATTGGGAAAAACTGATCTGATCGATTCCTTAATTCTCCCAACTACATATTATTGCAATTTTATTACATTTTAGGTAAATGGAAATCTCACAAAGCAATAAAATGTCTCTACATTCCATTCCAGACATTTAAGTGTTGACAGATTTTTTATAGCCTGTTTTATGTCTTTTTTTCATGGAAAAACGGTTCGGAAAATTAAAAAATGGTTGGGAGAATTTACTGTTAATCACCGTTAGAGGGTGTCGTACATCGACGCCTTCAAAGAAAACCATAGATATCTTTGTGGTTTGAGAATTTTTTCAGGATTTTTTGCATGTCAGACGGTTAGTACAGTAGAAGGAATATAGTAAGTAGCATTTTATACAAAAATTAAGCAATTTTTTTCATTAACCTTCAACAATGTTACCAAGTCACTTTAAGGTAAGGTAGGGGAAATACAAATGAGCAAAAGCAACAAAAAATTGGTTGGAGTGAATTAAACATTACCTTTTGATCTACAGGCTTGTTGCAGCTCTTCAAACATCAGCTTCTCCAACTTTGAATCAACATAAAAACGTCCTTCCACCTGTATGCCATGAAAGTAAAATAAAGATTACGTGGAATGATGGGACATTTTTTCATCTATGTTTTTTCTTCTTCAATGAAATCAGAAAATATCAACCAAATATAATTCCAAAACTTTCTGCACTGCACATTCATAGTTTATAGCCAACCAGTGATAAACAAAGTTTGGTCTAAATATACACTTATAGAATAGATACACATATTGAGCAAGAAAGAGGTTAAGGATAGGGACCATTGGTTTATCATTTATGATTAAGACCAGACGTTAATCTACATTTGCCACTAAATACCCAGGAGAGAAATGGAGACCTGGTAGGATGACAAAAGCCTTTGTGTTAGCAATTTCCATATGCCTTTACGGTGACCACATGGTAGAAATACCCCCAAGGGAGTGGAGATGGTGCACATTGTGCATGAATTCAATTCATATTTATTTAATTTCCAACAAAAAGATAAACAAAGGTATTACATATATTATTACAGAAAGTATGAGAAAAATGTAAGTACATATTCATTTTTTTCTTGGTAACTATACAAATACACTTTACACATAATGAAATTAACACAAGAAATTCTTAATTTCTGAGGAAATGGGGGGATCCACTAAAAAGCAGTGCTCGTAGTTTGTGGATCCCCCAGAAATTTGTTTTGTTTCAAATTGAATGAATCCGATGACCAGTTTAATGATATCTGTAAGAATCTTAGAGGTGGTATTTGGTATTAAGCGCTATATAGTTCCATATTATTATTATTATTTAACAGGATGACAATGTTCTCCTTTCTGATTTCTGAGTTAGGACTGAAGGTCCTATACCTACCTTCATGTTATCAACAAATCCTTTCTTGATCTGCCAGCAATTGTCAGACAGTTTGTTGAGGTACTTCAATTCCTCCTTGTATTCTCGAACGGTAGCCGCCATCTTGGACACGTACAGAATCTGCAACAGAAGAACAAAACAATTTCAAAATATGAACAGACACACGAAACAGTATAATTATTTAGACAGCTAGTTGTCAATTTATTTGTCCAACATACAGTACAGATAAATATTCTCAAATTAAATGTCTGGGGAAATAGGCAAAATTATGTATATTCTTTCATCTGAAAATAAAATCATCTTTGAAGATGAGTTGGAGCATTGTTTTAAACATTCATGCAAAGGGAGATCAGAAGTCATGGGTTTCGTCCTAGGCATGGAATTTTTGCCCTGAAGCAAGGCATTTAATCTATTTTGCTTCTCTCTATCCAGGTTTTCAAAGGGTATTACTATTAGGCTGGTTTCAAGGATGTAAAAGTCAATGTGGTTGGGTCAAAACAAATTGTGCATGCCTGTTAAAAAAAAAGGTGTTAGATAGAGCAGGGAATTCCAACTCCCTAGATAGAGCACTCACTAGAAAATAGACTCATAGTCATAGTCTCATTACTACTAGTGTTGACAAGCTTAAATCTGACCAAGAGGCCGGTGATTATATCAATTATGCGTAGTGTATAAAGTGCTTATATAGAGTTAGAATTGGACTCTTTGGAGACATGATACATGTATGATATGGGGGGGGGGGGGGGGGGGGGGTATCCGACTCATTAAACATAAAGACTTCTCTTTTGCCTTGGGATTTGACAGAAATATTCATCAAATAGCACTAACCATCATAAATATTTGTCCTTATATATAATATTGTCCAAGATAAGTCTTAGAAGATTTATGAAATAATTAATGCCTGACCTGTTACAAGAAGAAGAAAAATGGTAACAAACACAGATTGATTTTTAGGTCTAGTCTGGCTCTGCTTATTTGTATTATTTAGTCCATCTACTAAAACTAAGTCAAAGCAGCTCGGTGTAAAAATTTCAGAGGAAAGAAGTCAGAGAAAAAAATGTCAGAGGTAATATTGATGTCAGAGGTGAAAATGTTGAAAATAAAAATGAAGTGTAATTTTAACTTTGATTCTTGATTCTAATAATAATATTTCTACTTTCTAGACCTGATCATTTGTTGGTTCGGCGGTTTGCCAATAGACAATACAACCAAAAGGCGAGTACGCTCAGTCGGTAAAGCGTCTGCCTGTTGATCGAAAGATCTTGGGTTCAAATCTAACCCAGGCGGGACGCCTGTGTTGTGTGTTAACGTGCCCCTCCCCTTGTTTCATAGACGCAGGCACACATAGCTGCATTACTATATCCTGGTTGTGTATTAAAAACTGTTTAGACGACCTCTATTGATTCTCAACATTTCAAACACCACCAAACAAAACTCAACTGAGTTCACTCTAAATCAGTACTTTAGTGACAATTGATAACAGCTAAATAGCAGTACAATACAATTTGTTCAACTCTTTGATGTTAGAAAGAATAATTTAAAAATCTAAATTGTAAGTTCACTGTCAAACTTGCCGATCAGCCGCATCGGCATGATTGTGTGCATCTGTGTGTTATGAGTGTATTGACTATTCATGTATTCAAATGCTGCCTATAACACGTACATGTAGACCAAATTTTCTGTCTCTTTCGTTCATTAAGCCTCTTAAGAGGAACCGACCCTACCCAAATAAGAAGCTTCCTCTCTTTAGAGAGGAGCGGCGCCCTACCCAAATATGAGGCTTAACGAACGAAAGAGACAAAAAATGTGGTCTAATTAACACATAGTGCAGTGCTAGAGCTCAATACACATTTAGCATTGACACTCTTAGACCGAATTTTCTGTCTCTTTCGTTCGTTAAGCCTCTTATTTGGGTAGGGTCGGCTCCTCTAAGGAGCCGACCCTACCCAAATAAGAGGCTTCCTCTCTTTAGAGAGGTGCCGACCCTACCCAAATATGAGGCTTAACTAACGAAAGAGACGGAAAATTCGGTCTATGACTCTCTATGTTTTGCTGGAGTGCCTAATTTCAGCAGGTATACAGCACTAGAGGTCAATATGGATCAGCATTGACTCTATGCTTTGCTGGAGTGGACGCAGTCTATGTTAAGACTTAAGTCAATATTAAGTGGAAAACACTCCATCCCTCGGACACGTTAAATGGAGGCCCTCCTTTGCACGTTAAGAACCCATTAAACTATTCGTATAAGAGTAGCCTAGGGGGAAACCCCTGTGTAGTGAGTGGTCCACCTGGCCTGCACACCCCAATCTCTAATCAGGCAGAAATTGCAGAGTAGATCTAGCCTAAAGCATCTTCAGAGTTCAGTATATTGAAGGAGGCAGGGGCCCGTTCCTAGAAACCGTCATAAGTCTAACTTCTTGACTATACCATTGAAACGTGTGTTAATTCTATACGGTAACACAAGTTTAAATGGGATAGTCAAGAAGTTAGACTTATGACGGTTTCTAGGAACGGGCCCCTGATTATCTTGAAGAAGAGTAGGCCTAACTCCAGGAAGCTCCGTCGGCGTCGGCGTCGGTGTCGGAGTTAGAAGAAGAGGAACCAGGTCCATACTTACCACCACTAAAAATACTTGAACTTCTCGACAAACTTCGGTATCCTCTGTTGAATTTAGTATTTCTTGTCGGTTTTCTGTGGACGACTGTGTTAATAGTAATACTGTCTCTCTGTAGCTCTGGACTAGCTGGTGTCGTCTCCAAGTTCTTGTCCTAGAAAACTTGCAGCAAAAGCTGTCTTGCTCTTTATGTCGAAATAACAACCTCGGTCTAGATCCAGTGTGTTGTATTGCGCAACGTGTCGTCAATATGATCTAGCGCCAACTCGCGCTCGCTCTCCGTAGAACGCAGCCAGCACTAGCATCGGGCTTATAGCTAGTATTAGCTAGGCGGCTGGGTCAGGCGAGCGTTGCATCCATGCCCGGCTGACTCCGTTGTCACACCGGCCGGTGTCGCAAAAGATTGGATCCTGGTTCGGGGGGGGGGGGGGGGGGGGGGGTCGAATAGACGCGCAAATCGGAGCAGATCTTGCCCCCCAAAAAGTGTCGGAGAATTAGGAAGGAAAAGAAGGGAAAGGGAAAGAGGAGAGAAAAGGAAAGAAAGAAGAGGAAGAAGAAAAGAATACGTTGGAAAAGAAGGAGATCGAGGGGGGGGGGGGGGCCGAAAGGGCCTTCCAGGCTGTTACCCCCCCCCCCCCCCCATCAAAAAAATAAGAAGGACAGGGAAAGAAAAAAAGGAAAAGAGGAGATGGAGGGAAGGCCAAAAAGGTGTAGATCAGGGGGGGGGGGGGGGAGTGGCGAACTGAAGGGGGGGGGGGCAGTTGCCCCTCAAAAGTATAATTCAAACGTGGTTTATTTATAATTCGATACTTGTGATAATTTATGCAAATTTTGCTGAAAATAAATTATTTTCCGATTTTTTTTCTTCACTTTTTTAGTAAATTATACTTTTGTATGCGTTTGTTCGAAAATGTCAAATTCCTAAATTTACAGTTAGGCAAGAAATATGCTTATTGAGTGGCCTGCATGTCAGGGCCCGCGGAACGCCTCGAGCCCTCTCCCCATACTTTTTTGAAAAAGTATATCAAAGATAAATAGAAAGAAAGCGAAAAAAAAATAAAAAATAGTGACCTGCCAGTGTCACAAAATAATAAGGTATCATAATGATGCTCATCTGACCGTGCTTAAATGCTTAAAACCCCTGAGCTGCTAGGGCTCCGCCCCTCAAAACCACCAGGGGCCCTAAGGCGGGCCCCTGAATGCATATCTGACCGTTATAAAATGCCTCAAATCCCTGAGTTTCAGGGGGTTCAGAACTTCTCCTTTTCATTTATGGAGATTTTCATACAGTACCAAGCTAATATTATTTTTCTTACTAATTCCAAATGAATTATCTGGTTATTCAGTTTTCAGAAGTCGATTGGTCTTAAAAGTTTTGTTATTTAAAAAAATATATAAAAAAGTCACTATCACAACTGCCACCACAAGACATATAATAATAGTCATCATGATCATCACCATCATCGTCGTCGTCATCATCATCATCATCATCATCATCATCATCATCATCATTATCATCATATTTATGATTATGACCAACGCCATCACCTTCACTTGTTATTTTGATTTCTTTACAGACACAAAAAGAAAAGTTTTTGAAACAGTATTTATTATTATTATTATTATTATTTATTCGGCAAAACAAAGTGTATACAGAGGATTACATAGAAGAACAAATCATACCAAACAAAGGATGAAAATCACTAAAAAAAAAAAAAAAAACATTATCATGATTCTCATGAGCATTTACAAGTTGCCAAGAATGGGGCAGGCAAACTAAATCACCGAAACCGTGAAGGTCCCCCCATTCCGACTTGCAGTA